>CAIGRF010026140.1:6739-22985 GCA_903798235.1 Fraxinus ornus
TATGAAGAAAGTGTCATTTTTTTGGTTTAAGAAAGCCATTCAGTTCATGAAGCCAACTTTTAACCTTAGCATAGATTTTGTGTAAGTTGATGGGCGCATCTTTAAATCTTGCAGAATTTCTGGCCAACCAAAGCTCCTAGGAGAGTAATGGTGGAATTTTTACTCAATTGTGCCACTTGGCATAATTCTCATTTACTAGAATTATGATATTTATACATAAAAAATGTGAAACTTTGTTGACATTCAAGGTGTAAATTTGTGTCATCGATTGTTTTAAGCATTGTTAAAATCAATGGAAAAAATGTTGGTGACCTCACACACTGTCTACAAAGCTTTCAACCACACAAAACATGTAGTAGAACTGTATTCACTAGCTCCAGTTATCAACTAAATTAATTGATTGAAGGTGTATACTGAAAAAGTGCCAAATACATTAACATACTTAGGGGCGGAGTAAAATGTTTACTATTCACCCAACTTGTATCATCATCACGGTTTACTCATCAAATTTCAAACTGTTTCTCAATAGTTACACATTTTTTAGACGTTGCATTCTATCCATCATCTGATGTATCGCACAAAAATTTTACGTGGCAAGTTATGGTAGTTAAAAAAGTTACATCTCAATCAAATCATCCAAATAAAATGTTTAACTACTCACCCAACTTGTACTTAGTTCAGGTTTACTCATCAATCTTCAAATTGTTTTTCAATAATCACTCATTTTTGAGATGTTGTACTCCATCTATCATATGTCAAATTTTGTTTCCATCATTGCTGATGTGTGGTACAGAAATCTCACGTAGCAAGTTACGGACGTTAAAAATTACAACTCAACTGAACTATCCAACTCACGAAAATTGTCATATGTGAAATGCAACTTCCATGATCCATAAACTTTGTAAGTCTCATCCCCAATTTCAACCCCAAAATGTTGAAGTTTAATAACATTTCTTTCTCAAATGATCGGATACACGCCTGCAAAATCGAAATATTGATATTAGAGAGACGACAAGTAGATAGTATAATTAGGGAATAAGACTTTATAAGTAATAACTTCTCGCGTCCTTATCAACAATCGACCTCGTCTCAGTACACAATTTAGTTGTACGTATGCGAGATGAGTGAATTAGCGGCGAAGGTTTTTTGGGACTGAAATTAAGATTAGAAATTGGGGTTTAAAGAAGTTTATGTAGAAGTCATGTTTTACATATGGCTATTTTTGTGACTTTGATGATTTGGTAGACTTATATTTTTTTTTAATGACTGTAACTTATCACGTGGAATTTTCATATGACATGTCAGCAAGGAAGGGAATGGAATTTGATGAATAATGGATGAAGTGCAATGTCTCAAAGAGGAGTGACCACTGGGAAATAGTTTGAAATTTGATGAGTAAAGAGTAATGATATTATAAATTGGGTGAGTAAATAAATATTTTACTTGAATGATTTGATTGAATTGTAATTTTTAAACGACTATAACTTGTTCTTGAGATTTTCATGTGACACGTCAGAACGAGAAGATAGAATATAGTGGATGATTGATGGAGTGCAACATCTCAAAGATGGGTGACCATTGACAAGCAATTTGAAGTTTGATGAGTAAACCGTAAATATAATATAACTTGAGTGAATACTGAAACATTTTTTTCTAGGGTAGAGGGACGTGTGTGTGGGGAGGGGTGATCGACAACTTTTTTTAAACTTTTTTTTTTTTTTCAAATTATATAATTTTTTGAGTATTTGTTAAATATCAAAGCCCCTGTTTGAGTCACATTAAAATTTTCATTTTCAACAACACAATTTTTCAATAAAATAATATTTTATATCACATCAATAACTTTTTTTCTTCTTCAACCATATATTCTCCATCAATCTACTGTTTCAAAATACATTCTTCCAAAATAATGTGGCTCAAACACACCCAAAGTTTAGCTTATTGACAACGAAGTCTTAACTAGCCTAGCAGTAAAAGTGGGGGTCAATTTCTTTCGTGGTTATTACACTTTTATTTTAATGCCAATTAGCTAACTACACTTAATTTTACACAATTGGGGAACTATACTTTTATAATTTTAATCTCAATAACTATATTTTAATTTGATTTCAATCGAATATTTAAACTTCAATTTGATTTTAATTTAGGCAATTCCGTCAATTTCTACTGATAAAAACAAATAATACAACATGTAAGAAATTATGGTCATTAAACGTAACTTTTAGCTCTTGGTGTGGATTAAGCACAATTCAATGAGAAATAAAACGTTGGCAATTAGTTATTGATTGTCGCGTCATAGATATCCGTCAATCTAGGTGACGGAATTGGACAGAGGTACTTAGTTGAAATTAAATTAAAACCTAGTTCCCTTATTGCAAAAAATAAATTAATTAATTAAAGTACAACTACCTAGTTATAAAAGTATAATTAATGAAATTTACCCATAAAAGTAGTATTTTGTAGGCTTCTCCATTAGAGATTCAAATCCCAAAAGAATACTATTAATTTTTCTTTTTCATTGAAAATAATTTGCACAATTAACCCTTATCCTTTAGCACTCTCATGCTCCTGTTTCTCCTCCTCCTCCAACTCCTTGCGTGCGCATAAAACTTTCATAATCAATCTTGAATTCAATCTATGAAGCATCAAATTACTAGTCTTCATGCATATAAATCTATCGTTTCACTAATTTAAGCTAAACAACAATTTCTGCGACTTAAATGACTAATTAATCTATATTAAGTACTATTTTAGATGTATAAATTTAGGGCACATTTGCCATGACTTTTATTTTTACTTTCTGTAGAAAAGTTTTTGAAAGAAGCTATCTTAATTTTTGTTTGAAAATTAATTTTCATAAGAACTTCCTATTCCGAAAATGTTTTTAGATGAAATCATATTGGATTGACTTCCTTTAAAAACTTTTCTAAATAGAATAATGACTTTTATAAAATTAACCAAATAGGTCCAAAAACAACTTTTGGATTTCAAAAACTTCTTTTGTCCTTTCAAAAACAATGTCCTTAAACAACTTAGTCAATGTTTGACAACTATTATGTTAAAAAAACAAAGTTTTGAATAGTAATTTTTAGGAGAATGTGTAGTTAAAAAATAGGAAAAAAATTTTGTTTACGTGCGAATATTTTATTGTGTGAATGTGTTGTTAAAAATAAACGAAGATATAAAAAAAATTCAAATAATGACAGTCAAACAAGGGCTTAATCTATGTGGACCAAAAAAAAGTCAAAATTGCACCATATACCAAGTGAGGACATCAAATAACAGACCAGAAATTACTAATTAGGTTAAAACAAAACATAATATCTTCCAATTCCCAATTTATTTTTATTTTCTGTGAGTTGTACTCAAACCTTGATTTTTAAACAAAATAAAGAATTTTTTTTCTATTTTTGTCAGTATTTTATTTGTTTTAATGTGTTAGTTCAAAGTTGATTAATTTTATATTTTCTTGTAATCGTTTTCTTCAAATTCTGGTATCTGTTAGGTACAGTAATATTAACTGTTGCAGCTGATGATCGCCTCTAGCAAAACCAAAATCATGAAGGTACTATTGAGCATACCCAATTGGCCTAATCATAAATGTTGAAAGTGTGCTTAACATCTTATGTATTTCAGTCCAATTAACTTTGATGAGTGTGACCCGAGCAACCTATTACTGCACATTCTCGCACTTTACTTAAAACACGATTTTGGTTTGTTGGAGCAAGTTGGTTGAGATTGTGACACGTGGTACTGACACAACCGTTAGATGCATGATGACTCTTTAAGTCTCCAGACCCTTCCATCTGCTAGACGATTCATTCACTCTCTTCTAGGGTTTTCTCCCCTTCGATATTTTCTGTAGTTTCTCTCTTATGAAAACTCTTAATTTTCATTCTGTAATCGAGAATATAGATAATCTTGGTGATATATAGTGTAGATTACAGTTTTTGATTTGTATTTTCTTCTGATTCTTGGTGAGTAGAAGTTTTGGTTACTTGGTGTAATCTGAAAAAGGAAGAAAATGAGAGTTTAAGGCTGAGGGTTGATTCGAGCGATTTTTGGGTCTCTAATTCTTGTATTTGATAAACTTGGTTCGATTCTAGTGGATAAGAGCGTTATTCACTTAGGTAAATGCTCAACGGGTGAGTAGCCAAATTGGTGAACATCCGAGCCTACGGGTGAAAAATCATTTGTGTTCATTTTTGTTCTTATTGATTTGGTTATATTTGGGATTGTTAATACCAAAAGTGGTATCAGAGCATCTCGATCTGTGTTTTAAACCCTATCTTGGTTGCTATTTTTCGAATTTAATAGATATCTGAGTCTTCTTGGTTGAAACCCACTTTGATCTTCCTTTGTCTAGGGTTTCATGTGAGAACCCTAGAATTTGAGGGGACAAGGTTTAACGGTTTCTTCAAGATTATCCTCTAGTTCCGTTATTCGAAATATTAGACATTGTGTTTTGTTACTTAAGATAACTTCTTTACTTTGTTTCACGTGCATAAGTGTTTCTGTGTGGATATTATATTGTTTTTAAACACTGGGTGTGTGTTCTGTTGTGAATATATACTCTCTCTATATTTGTTACTTCTATTTGCATCACCTTGTAAGAATTATGACAAGTACAAAAATTGATATTGAAATTTGGAATGCTAAAGGAGACTTCAGTCTCTGGAGTTAAAAGATAAAGACACTTCTAATGCAACAAAAATGTGCTAAAACCTTAGTTGAATCTTGGGGCATAGAAACTACTCAAACTAAAAGGACTGAACAAGTTGAGATTGCTTAGAGTACCATATTTTTGCATTTATCTGACAATGTGATTAGAGAAGTAGGTAACACTACTACTGCAGCAGAAATCTGGACTAAACTTGAATCTATGTATAAAACTAAAACTCTTCCCAATAAATGTTACTTGTGGAAACAATTTTTCAGTTTTAAGTTTGACTCCAATTGTGATCTTGAAAACAATTTGGACATATTTAATAAACTGTCTCAAGTTCTCACCAATAGTGGTGAGAGATTATCTGATGACCAAAAATTTGTAGCCCTACTATCATCCTTACCCGATAAGTACAAGGAACTGAAAAATGCTCTTGAATATGGAAAAACATCTATTAAAGTTGATGATATTGTGTCTTCTTTAAAGAATAAAGAACTTGAGTTTAAAAGTGAATCAAAAACCTCCATTTCTGGAGTAGGTTATAACATAAAAGACAATTATTCCTTTAAGAAAAACAATAATCAATTCTCAAATAAAAATTTTGGAAAACCAAAAGAGCATACTAGAAATTTCTCAAAAAGCAAAGCTAAATTCAATAAGTTTGATAGTAAGGCTAAAGGAAAGAGATGTTATTTTTGTGGTAAAATGGGTCATTATATAAAAGATTGTATCAAGAGGATGGATGAACTTCAAAACTGTAATAAAGTTGAGGAGCTGCAACCACAAATGGGCAAGTCTATGTGACATGTCAATCATCTTTTAAAGATGAGTGAATCTTAGATTCAGGGTGTACTTTTCATATGACCCCATGTAAAAAGTACTTTACAGAATTCTTGGAGATCAATGGAAGACAAGTAATAATGGGAAATGATTTTTCTTGCAAAATTAAAGGAATTGGTAAAATTGTTTTGAAACTTAATAATGGGAATGAACTGGTTCTGAACAAGATCAGATACATTCCCAGCCTAGAGAGAAATTTAATCTCTTTAGGTATACTTGATGATGAAGGTTTTAACACAATCATTAATAAAGGTACTTTGATACTTCAAAAGAATTTTGCAAAACTTGTTCAAGTTGAAAAATTAAATGGGATTTATATTTTGAAAGTTTTACATCAAAAGAATTAGTCCATTGCGGCCACTGTCACACAGTCTGATAAATCTGAAATATGGCATAAAAAGTTAGGACACATCAGTGATAAGAATCTGCATATTCTTGAAAACAAGGACTTTTAGAAAATGAAAAGATTGAAAATGTATTTTTTTGTGAACACTGCATATATGGAAAGCAAAAGAAATTATCTTTTGCTACAAGTACACATAAATCAAAATCTATACTTGATTACCTGCATGCTGATCTGTGAGGACCAGCTTCTGTAAATACTTATTCTGGCTTTAAATATTACCTCCTGATGTTGATGATTTGTCTAGAAAAAGTTGAATCATACTTTTGAAAAATAAATATGATACTTTTCAAAGCTTGGAAAACTCTTGTTGAAAATCAAGTGAATAAGAAGGTTAAAGCTCTTAGAACCGACAATGTCATTGAATTTTGCAATGAAGAGTTTGACAATTTTTTTAAAGACAATGGGATCCTTAGACATACAACTGTCACCTATACCCTGGAACAGAATAGTCTTGCTAAGAGAATGAATAGGACCCTTTTAGAAAGAGTTAGGTGCATGTTAATAAGCTTAGGCCTTCCAAAATTATTCTGGAGAGAAGCTGTCAAAACTGCATCATATCTTATAAATAAATGTCCTACAAAATCCTTGAATTATGACACTCGTGACCATGTTTGGAATGGTTAGCCTGCTAGTTATTCTAAACTTAAAATCTTTGGCTGTGCTGCCTATGTACATCAAAATGAAGGGAAACTGGAGCCAGGTCTATAAAAGGTGTTTTCTTGGAATATGGTAAATGTGTCAAAGGATATATGGTGTGATTGAGGGACCAAGGAGGTTTTAAAGTCACTATAAGTAGAAATGTTATCTTTAATGAGTTAGACATGCCCAGCATAAAGGAAAAAAAGGTTGCTTCCACTGAAACTGATCTAAACAAAAACATTATTCAAACTGAACTCTTTCCAACTAATTTTCATACTGGAAATGAAGATTAGTTTGAGGTGGAGCATGAACCTGAACAGGTTATTGAACCTGTCACTGAAACTGTTCCTGATCAGTACTTAAATCCTTAGAAGACTATCATTTGGCTATGGATAGAACTAGAAAGGAAATTAGGCCACCTATAAGATATAGTGAACTTTATTTTATCACTGCACTTAACATTCAAATTTTTTTGGAAAGTGAGCCTACCTTATATGAAGAGGCTATTGAAGGAAAAAATGCTAACATGTGGCTTGAAGCCATGAAAGATGAAATGCAGTCTTTGGAGAAAAATAAGACTTGAGTCTTAGGCAATAAACCTAAAGGAGAAAAAGTCATTGACTATAAATGGATCTATAAGATTAAGGAAGGTGACCCAAAGGATGGAAATGTACGGTTCAAGGCCAAGTTGGTTTCTAAGGGGTTTAACCAAAGGGAGAGAATTGACTATGATGAAATTTTTTCTTCGGTAGTCAAGTATACCTCCATAAGAATTTTGCTATCTATTGTTTCTCAATTTGATTTTGAATTGGAACAACTAGATGTGAAAACTGTCTTTTTGCATGGAAACTTAGATAAAAAATTTATATGGTCCAACCTAAAGGTTTTGAACATAAAGGTAAAGAAAGATGTGTGCGTTTTCTGAAAAAATCACTTTATGGTTTAAAACAAGCACTTCGACAATGGTACATCAGATTTGATACTTTCATAAAAGGTCTTAATTTTAATAGAAGTGAATATGATCCATGTTTTTACTATAAAGGTGAAGGAGGTCCCAATTCTTATTATCTCTTGCTTTATNATTTTGTTGCTTAGAAAACTCTTGTTGAAAATCAAATAAATAAGAAGGTTAAAGCTCTTAGAACTGACAAAGGCCTTGAATTTTGCAATGAAGAGTTTGACAATTTTTTTAAAGACAATGGGATCCTTAGACATACAACTGTCACCTATACCCTGGAACAGAATAGTCTTGCTAAGAGAATGAATAGGACCCTTTTAGAAAGAGTTAGGTGCATGTTAATAAGCTTAGGCCTTCCAAAATTATTCTGGAGAGAAGCTGTCAAAACTGCATCATATCTTATAAATAAATGTCCTACAAAATCCTTGAATTATGACACTCGTGACCATGTTTGGAATGGTTAGCCTGCTAGTTATTCTAAACTTAAAATCTTTGGTTGTGCTGCCTATGAGCCCGTTTGAGCCACATTATAATAAGAATGAGAATGAAAAATATAGCCGTTATGGGCCCCACACAAGAGATAGAAAGTTTGAATTTTAATGTTGATATGATGGATAACGGTCATATTTTTCATTATAATGAAGAAAAAATGTGGCTCAAACGGGCTCTATGTACATCAAAATGAAGGGAAACTGGAGTCAGGTCTATAAAAGGTGTTTTCTTGGAATATGGTGAATGTGTCAAAGGATATATGGTGTGGTTGAGGGACCAAGGAGGTTATAAAGTCACTATAAGTAGAAATGTTATCGTTAATGAGTTAGACATGCCCAGCATAACGGAAAAAAAGGTTGCTTCCACTGAAACTGATCTAAACAAAAACATTATTCAAACTGAACTCTTTCCAACTAATTTTCATACTGGAAATGAAGATTAGTTTGAGGTGGAGCATGAACCTGAACAGGTTATTGAACCTGTCACTGAAACTGTTCCTGATCAGTACTTAAATCCTTAGAAGACTATCATTTGGCTATGGATAGAACTAGAAAGGAAATTAGGCCACCTATAAGATATAGTGAACTTTATTTTATCACTGCACTTAACATTCAAATTTTTTTGGAAAGTGAGCCTACCTTATATGAAGAGGCTATTGAAGGAAAAAATGCTAACATGTGGCTTGAAGCCATGAAAGATGAAATGCAGTCTTTGGAGAAAAATAAGACTTGAGTCTTAGTCAATAAACCTAAAGGAGAAAAAGTCATTGACTGTAAATGGATCTATAAGATTAAGGAAGGTGACCCAAAGGATGGAAATGTACGGTTCAAGGCCAAGTTGGTTTCTAAGGGGTTTAACCAAAGGGAGAGAATTGACTATGATGAAATTTTTTCTTCGGTAGTCAAGTATACCTCCATAAGAATTTTGCTATCTATTGTTTCTCAATTTGATTTTGAATTGGAACAACTAGATGTGAAAACTGTCTTTTTGCATGGAAACTTAGATGAAAAATTTATATGGTCCAACCTAAAGGTTTTGAACATAAAGGTAAAGAAAGATGTGTGCGTTTTCTGAAAAAATCACTTTATGGTTTAAAACAAGCACTTCGACAATGGTACATCAGATTTGATACTTTCATAAAAGGTCTTAATTTTAATAGAAGTGAATATGATCCATGTTTTTACTATAAAGGTGAAGGAGGTCCCAATTCTTATTATCTCTTGCTTTATGTTGATGATATGTTGCTTGCTGGTTGTAATGTAACTGAAATTAACAACATTAGGCAAAAACTGAAGCAAGAGTTTGAAATGAAGGACTTAGGTACTGCAAAAAGAATTTTAGGAATGGAGATTAGGAGAAACAGATCTGATCACACATTGTTCCTCACTCAACAGGCATATATTTTAAAAATATTGACTAGATTTTCTATGAATGAGGCTAAAGATGTTACATTACCTCTTGGTAGTCGCTTTAAATTTTCTGTGGAACAATGCCCCAAATCTAAAATTAAAAGAAGTAGAATGGATAAGGTCCCTTATGCAAATGTCATTGGTTCAGTTATGTATGTAATGGTCTGTACTAGACCTAATCTTGCTTTTGCCATAATTGGGAAGCATTGAAATGGCTGTTAAGATACTTAAAAGGAAATTCAATTTAGGATTGATGTTCTGCAATAGTAAAATTGGAATTCAACTTAAAGGTTTTGTTGAATCTGATTTTGATGGTAATTATGACAATAGAAAATCTACATCTACATATGTTTTTACTGTTAATAATACTTGCATAAGCTGGAAATCACAGCTGCAAAAAATAGTTGCTCTGCCTTCCACGGAGGCTGCGTATATTGTAGCCACATATGCTGTGAATGAAGGTATTTGGTTGAAAATTTTATTGGATGAAATTGGCTTCTCTGGTAATAATGCTATTGTATATTCAGATAGTCAATCTGCTATACACCTTAGTAGAAATCCAGTTTTTCATGATATGACAAACATATAGATGTTAAATTTCATTTTATAAGAGATATTATAGAAAAAGAAATTATAAAAATTGAGAAGATTTCTACTAAGTGTAATCCAGCAAAGATAGGAACTAAAATACTTCTCTTACATAAATTTAGGGATTGTTTAAATCTCCTAAATATTATTTCTAACTAATATTTTTACAGGTACCCGAGCAAATGAAATCGAAGTGTTAACCTCTAGTCCACATGAAACTCGATGATGTCAAGCAAGGTGGAGATTGTTGAAAGTGTGCTTAACATCTTATGTGTTTCAGCCCAATTAACTTTGATGAGTGTGACCCGGGTAGCTCATTACTGCACATTCTCGTACTTTACTTAAAACACAATTTTGGTTTATTGGAGCAAGTTGGCTGAGATTGTGACACGTAGTGCTGGCACAACCATTGGATGCATGATGACTCTTTAAGTTTGCCAGACAATTCATTCACTCTCTTCTAGGGTTTTATATCCTTCGATATTTTTTGTATTTTATCTCTTATGAAAACTCTTGGTTTTCATTCTGTAATTGAGAGTATAGATAATCTTGGTGATATCTAGTGTAGATTACAATTTCTGGTTTGTGTTTTCTTCTGATTCTTGGTGAGTAGAAGTTTTGGTTACTTGGTGTAATCTGTAAAATGGAGNTCTGATTCTTGGTGAGCAGAAGTTTTGGTTACTTGGTGTAATCTGTAAAAGGGAGAAATGAAGAGTTTAAGGCTGAGGGTTGATTCGAGTGATTATTGGGTCTCTAATTCTTGTATTTGATAAACTTGGTTCGATTCTACTGGATTGGAGCGTTATTCACTTAGGTGAATGTTCAACGGGTGAGTGGCCAAATAGGTGAACATCTGGGCCTACTGGTGAAAAATCCTGTGTTCATTTTTGTTCTTATTGATTTTGTTATATTTGGGACTGTTAATACCGATAATAAACCATGCCAAAAGTGGCTGAATAACCAAATTCTTGACCAACCATTGTTTGGCAGAGCTCGACCACAAGCCTAACCACTTGATCATGCTCAACCATCCATTGGCCAGATGGCTCTCATGGTCGAGCTCGACCAAGATGGCCAAGTTTATCGACTTGTACGAACTTGACTAGGCTTTCACTTTTCTTCTTTCTCTCTCTTCGTGCCACTTTCTGTTCATTGACGATCAATGTTGATGTTGCGGAACTAAGTGTCATAGGTCATTTGAGTTCGTTGGACCACTAGACTTAATCAAATCATTACCCATTTTTCGCATGAAGCTGCTACAGTACTTTTGGAAAGACCCTCCAAAAAAATGTGTTGTGCCCATCTAGGTTAAACTCGACACACACTCTCTTAAGACGATCACTTGTGGTTAATCTTACGTAATGAAATAATAAAGTCTACCTTGATTTAACGTCACTCTCAGAAGGATCCCATCACATGTCCATGCATCTTCGATTATTTGGGCATTGACTATCAAGGTACAATTAAGCAAAAGATACGTCGATCATCAAGGCTTTCCTAGCATATAAATTGAGCAGAACCATAACATTGGATTAGAAACATGATCGGAGGCGATGTACAACCTCAAATTAAGGGCCTTAGATGACCTCAAACGTGGACAGAAACCTTAGTACAAACTCTTAACAAAATTTTCCTAGAAATTGGTGCACTAAACTTATGTAAGCTCATAATGAATTATTGAACAAGTGTTACAAAGCACAAACCTCAAGAAACCTTGAAAATGGAAAAATATAACTTTCAACATAATGACGAGAATGTGTCAACTCACAAAAATGACTAAATATCCCTAAAAGCGTTTATAAAAAAGACTATTTCACAATGAACAAATGGTTGAAAATTTGAAATTCAAACTTTCACTCTAAAAACACCTTGGATCAAAAGAGAACTCGTGGTTAAACCTCTCGATAATTGAAACACTATCTCTGATTGAAAAACACTTTCAATCAAAATAAGACTGAAATCTTTATCTTACTTCTTTTGTACAACCAAATTGACTTCTAAGCACCCCCTAATTCCCAATAATAATAATAATATGGACTCTGTCAAGATTTAGGCAGAAAGCTTGACCATCGACTCAAATTATAAGTTTCATTTTTTGAGGTCTATAGTTCTCTCGTCTAGGGGTGGCAATTTAGCTTGTCAGCTCGACTCGTGGCTCGGTAGAACCGAGCCCCATTTTGGGGAGTCAACTCGAGCCTAACCAGCCCGTATGGCTCGATGAGCTATATGGGCACAATCCGTGACGAGTCGAGCCCAAAAAAAAACTGTGAAATTTTAAAAAAACGCTGTCTTGTTGCACCTCCACCGGAGGCTAGAGATGTCAATTAGCCGAGCCGCGAGGCAAAAATCTTGCTCGAGCTTGGCTCGAGTAAAAATAGTTCGATTTTTTTTTTTGCCCGAGCTGAACCGAGCAAAAGCTCGGGCAAAAAAATTTAGGCTCCACCCCAACTTTCAACTCATGCCTTAGCTAGCCAAGCCGGACCGAGCCCGAGCCAGCTCAATTTTTTTTTTTAAAAAAAAAATCGTGACAGATCTAAATTTCTTTTAAAGAATTTAAAAGTTGTGTAATTTATACATATTATAAATAATAACTAAATATTAACATATAAAAAAATTACAGCTAAAATGAAAAGAAAAAATAGCATGCAAGTTTTTATTTTTTAGGCTCACAAATCGAGCCGACACCCCCAAAATAGGCTCGGCCCGAGCCTAGGTTCGACCCCATCGAGCCACGACCTGGTCCAACTCGAACTTTTTCTGGGTTGAGCCCGACCCTCTAGAGCCACTTTGCCATCTTTACTGACAGCTAGGCAACTGGAGCTACTAGCAACTACAACTGCCTTGACAAGAAGCACGTGTAGCTACCTTGTCAAGGTAGCTGTAACTTTTTTTACAGTGTTAAATCATGTGAAATTTCAAATTTGAATTTGAAATTTAAATTTGATTGAAACGGATATATATATATTTTTACTATAAATATGAGGTAAAAATTTGATAGGATATTGTAAGTTTTTAAATTTGTTTGTTTAAAAAAAATAGTACACGAAATATTTTATCCGTGTATAATTTTAACTCCGTCTACGTTGATTGTAGCTTATCCGAAGCCCAAAAAGGAAAATGGTTGTAACTTTTATTTAATTTATAATTCGTATAAATTGCACAAAATTTAAATTCTTTAAAAAAAATTTAAATTTGTCATGAATTTAAAATAAATATATATAGCGAGCCGGCTTGGCTCTGCTCGACTCGCTAAGGTCTAAGCCAAAAGCTTGGGTCGAGCATATATTTTTTTTGGTAGAGCAAAAGCTCGGCTCAATTCGGACCAAAAATAGCTCGAACTATTTGTACTCGAGTCAAACCCGAGTTTCAAGTTTCAGCTCGCGAGCCGTCGACATTCCTACTGACATCACCTCACACAAAATCTCACCACTTGTCGTCACAGATGCTTTAGTTCTCATAACTCGTATCCTTCCACCTTCCGTGAATCTTGCATCCAGGCGGAGTGACAGCAACCTACAACAAATCACGGTATTCTAGCCCACACAGCGTCTCAATAGGCTTCAACAAAGGGCCTGACTTTCGGACTTGCTGTGAATCACTGTGACCCCAGACGGATCATACAGTCAGTACAGCACTTTCTGATGCAGAGGTTCACCACGAAGGTGCAACTGCAGAGCACTCAAGTTTTTACTCAAATCTTATTTCAGATCACTCAAATCTTCAATTACTTTGTACCTTCTGAAATTAAGTAGGAACTGGAAGAGTTTAGAAGAGCATGATGAATATAGAAACACCATTCAAGGTGAAGACTAATGACATCTTTTCATTTACTTCCTATCTTGTTTCTTATTTAGGAATTCACTCTAATTATTCTCCATAGAGTACTAATTCTCATACCGGAGGGAGAATGAGGGGCTTAGCCTCGCTTTTCTTTCCAGTTATTGAGTTAGCTTGACTAAAATTTTTAGTGAATGAATATTGGTTGTTTGTGACAAAAAAGAACCATTGCCAAGGGGTGAACCTTTGCTGCTCAAAAAAAAAGGAAAAGAAAAAGACTTCTTGTATTAAAGGCTTGACCATTAAAAAGTGATTTAATCGTACAACATCAATTGACACCGTCTGTGGGAACAAGGTACTAAAAGACATGGCTAGATCACAAAGGTTCCACTACCTCCACTAGCATATGCCACCATGAAGCAAATCCACACTGCAAATGGCCAAGCCAGGTGTAGAGGGCATTAAAAACTGCTCAGCAACCTTTGATAAATGATGATGGCTCAGTAGGAAAGGCCAAACTAGTTAGGATGTCCCGGTACGCTAGCCGACTCCTAGACTTCTACAACCTCATTCAGAATTGTTGCTCTACAAAGAAGTTATTTACTATGGATATGTTTGCATACAACTTTAACTTGAAGGGATAGCATTTAGCCCGTTTTACTTCAATTGGGTAATGGTACTTCATATTATTTTTTTTCAATTGGATAACTATACATTAATTTCGTCTCGGTTAAGTTAACTTCATCCAATTTCACAATAAATTGACTACCACGCTATTGATTTTCATCAATCAAAGTCACGGAATTAGATAGGATTGCCTTAGTTGAAATGAAACTAAAGTGTAATTACTCAATTGAGCAAAATTAAAATAAAGTTATCTGATTCACAGAGTGAAAATATATTTATTGTGAATAAAATTAGTGGTATAATTTTATTTGACAGAATGTTATACAACCTGATACTGTGCACTTGAGTTTTTCATGATATTTTGTCCTTCATGAGCTTGATTTTTAGGATAAATTCCAATTGGAGTCTCCAATCTTTCCTAAGTTTGGTACTCATCTATCGAACCAATTATCATTCGTCGCACCCATGTCCTCCACCTTTTGAAATTGTGACATCTATGTCCACAACTGATAGAAAATATTTATTTGACGTTAAATAACCACATGACACTCATGTGATATCAAAAAGGGTTGAAGCAAGGGGATAGATTTCATGAACACCGAAGAATTTCACAAGACACAACTTGGATTGTAATGTAATATAGAAAATATTTTTGGGCAATTTTACCCTTTTAGTCCACTAATGCGTCTATGTCAAATGGTGACTTTGATGTGTAAATAGACATTTTTAATAAACTAAAGCACCACAGTTTTGTAACTTGTAAGACCGGAAATACAAGTTCAACAGATAATAAGTTGGGTCATGAACACACTTTCCAAAGATTGAAAATCCATGTTGGAAATTAATACAATTTTTAATTGCATAGAAAAATGAAATGTAGGTGAGATGGGTCGTACATCTTAGGCCAGGCCACGGTGGACCGAAGATTGGAAATCCTTGTTTGAATTTAATACAATTTTTAATTGCATAGAAAAATGAAGGTTGAACGGCTGTAAGCAAAAATCGTCAAATCGAAATCGCATTTTAGAAACCGTCGGTTTGGTGCCACGTGGACCCGTCAACGAAATGGTTTTGAACCAAAAACGATTTTGTTTGGGTTTGAGAATTTTAATTGCGATTTAAAATCAAACCAGACCAACGAAAAAAATATAAAAATAAAAAAATGAATTTTTTTGAAAATTCATCCAAATATGTAAAATTCAATAGTTTTATCATTTGTGTGTATTTTTGTCAATTTATAATTTTCTATTACATATATATTATTATTACCAAATAATCCTAATTTATATCTAATAATCTCAATACTAACCTAATCTATCAAAAAGCTTTTTCCTCTTCAAAATTCAAATTTCTTAGTTGCTTCTGAGTCTGCATTCTCAACTAAAGGTCGGATACTTGATTCCTTTAGGAGTTTATTAGGTGCAAGGATGGTTGAGGCTTGTATATGCGGAAAGAATTGATTGCAAATGAAGAATGAACCTATAGTGTTGCGCCAATATTTAGATGAAGTGGAAGCATTTGATGATTCAATGAAAATTGTGGCATGTAGTTTATATTTTCTATTATCATATTTTTAAAGATTCTCTTATCTATCTAGTATCAAATACTATGATAATGTAACGAATGCATTTGTTTGACAATGGAGACTGTTGACATCTAAAATTGCTTGAACAAGATTAAAGCCAACTTAAAGTACAAAATAATTATCTAAAAATGGATAAATAAAAGAGATTCTCATTATCATCAAGCAATAATGTTACTTTTTGATTATAAGAAATATTCGAAGGGTTACAGTGAGTTTTTTTTCTAGTGTTTTCCCTTAGATTTTTTCATCATCCCCTACT
>CAIGRF010026162.1:7229-17942 GCA_903798235.1 Fraxinus ornus
CGAAGGAACCGAACCCATCTGCAATATAATGCGGATGCAAAGGCCCGTACTCCGTTTCTACAATTCTACACCTGCCTCGCCTCGCCCCTGCCAAGATTTCTTACAACGAATCTTTCCAAAGTCAAATCCCTGACTGACGGGACGTGTAGCAGGACCCAAATGGTCAATTCAACTACTTTTGTCAGAAACATTCAATGTCAGCCAATCTATGGAAATACAGATGAACACCTAGGATAGGACGAGCCCTGAAGATCTGATAACACGTGTCTCCTCATCTAACGGCTCTGCTCTTCCCATCCTTAGTATAAATACTACCTCTATGTGCTTGAAGAAGGATTCAAATCCCATTTTCACTCCAACTATAATGCAAACATGGTATCATTTTCTCTCCCTTACATATTGGTACCCTATTATTACACATTTATATCAACCACTTCCCGACGAGTGTTTCACCATCGGCGAACTACTTTCCGATTGAATCTAAACTGACTTAACCGTCGGAGTGCTCGTGGCCGCTCCCAACCTCTCCAGGAGAAGCCACGGGTGACAGACGCCGTGCTACGTGTGCAGGGAAGAGCTGACTTGAAAACCTACTCTGTTGACCATGTGTCGGAGCCATTTTTCGAGGTCAATAGGAACTATTCCCATGGAATTTCAGAAGCTGAAAAGCTTGTTATATCTATGAGTTCCTCACTGATGTCTTGTGTTTTGAAAAATTCCGTTTGCTATTATTCTTCAACGTGTATTTGGAGATAGACATGCTCAGAGAATGAATATTTTTTTTAGGAGTGCAATTGAGATGTTGGAAACTTAAGTAAGAGATACTAATACTATCAGCAAGCTTAGTTTGCCAGAGATTTGCTGCTTGAGATATATTATCAAAACCAATCAATGATATTGTAAGCCTTACATTATAACTATCTATTACAAGCTGAATTTCATTGAATTGTTTGTGGAGACAGAACACGATCCCCACTAACCATTATCATTGGACTCAAAATTTCATATCCCAATTCCTTCATCTATCCTTTAAAAGCTGACATATCCTTAGATCTGATGTTGAAGAACTATAAAGGGGATTCATGTCTGATTGAGATCGATGAGGATCAGGGTAGGGAGATTTTTCTACCTGGTGTGTCTTATATGAAAAAAGTCATTTTTTGTGATGTTGGATGTTGCTCTGTCAAGAGTTTTTAATACGATATCGTTCAGATAGTAAGAACTTGTACAAGTTATTTCCTAAAGGACTTAATTGATCATCTTCCATAGTTCAGGCACTCACTATAATAAGAATAGACTTTTAGTTTGTTTAGTTCGTTTTCTCTTTCCTTCCTCTATAAATACATTCTGGAGTCTGTAATTTCATTTTTAGAGCTGATAAAATAAAGTAGTGTTGATTTCTTATACTTGAACATGGTATCAGAGCGGTAGATTATGGAATTCCAGAACCGCAAGCGATGAATCCGCTAAAGAAGAAGGAGGATAAGCTCAAAACTGAGCTGCCATGGCTGGACATCAAAATGTAGATCTGCTTCCTGTAGATATAAGGAATGACCAGATAAATCAGGGAAATGGAAGGCAGAGTGAGGTAAATATTTCAGATCCGTTATTTCTTCATAGCTCATATCATCCAGGAATGACATTAGTTACAGCTCCTCTAACTGGTAAGAATTTTTTGGCATGGAGTAGATCTGTAAAAATTGCTCTTGGAGCTAAGATGAAGTTAGGGCTTATTGATGGTAGTATGGAAATACTTGAGAAAAATTCACCAAATTATGATAAATGGTTGAGAGTTAACTACATGATTACTTTGTGGTTACTGAATTCTATTTCAAAGGAAATAGTTGAAGCTTTTCTATACACCAACACCGCTAGGGAATTATGGATGGAGATTAAGGAAAGATTTGGAACTTGTAATGGTCCTATGTTGTACCAGATCCAGTGAGAAATCAGTTCTATCTTACAAGGTAACATGTTTATTTCAGAATACTACACGAAATTAAAGAGACTGTAGGATGAACTAACCTTCTTAATGCCTATACCCGAGTGCACCCGTGGATCAGCCAAATTAGTATCAGAGATGACTTCATTCAATAGACTTATGCAATTTCACATGGGATTGAATGATGAATATGAACACACATAAAGCCAGATCTTGGTTATGGATCATTTACCACCAGTCAATAAGGTCTATTCTATGATCCAACGAGTGGAAAAACAGAGAGATGTTCAGGTATCTTATGGAGAACATACTGAAGTAAGTGCTATTAATGTTAAAACTCAGGGGTATAAAAGAATTGGAGAAGGCAGAGGATATGGTAGAAAATCTGATATGAGTAAAGAAGAAAAAAGGAACCAGTTTTGCACACATTGTAACACTACAGGACATAGCAGAGAATTTTGCTTTATGCTGATTGGATATCCGGACTGGTTTAAACAATTGAGTGAGCAAAACAAAAAAGGTGGAGGAAAATTCACTATACATATAGCAGACTCACCGCTGGAGATGGGAAATGAAATAAATTTTGGAGAAATTGAAGACCAGTACAGGAACATGAACCTTTCAGGAATTATTCAACAGGAACTGAAAAAAATGATGAATGGGAAGGGAGCTAGTTCTGGAAACAATGTTAACTTTGCTCATATAGATGATTTTGTAGGTTCAACTCTTAAACTCGAATTTAAACCTGCTCTAAGTGCTTCCAACTTAATAAGATCTAAGTCATGGATTGTAGATACTGGAGCTTCTAATCACATGTGCAATGACATTTCATTATTGAAAACTCCTATACCTGCTAACAAAAACATTCCTGTTTTTCTACCTGATGACACTATGAATTTTGATAAATATTTTGGAAATGTTCATCTAAATGACAACCTCATCCTCACAGATACCCTTCACATTCCTGCCTTTAAATTCAATCTCTTATCAGTGAGTAAGTTAACCAAAGCTTTAAAGCTAAAATTCATTTTCATGAAAGATCATTGCCTTTTGCAGGACCTTTTGACTGAGAAGATACTAGCCGTAGGAAGGTTGATAAAGAACTTATACATACTTGACAAGACCTCCTTCTTTGCATCTACTATAAAGTCTTTCATGTCTATTGCTTGTAATGTTTCTTCTTCAAATAATTCCTTTCCTGTTGATAGCAATAAAACCAAAGATGAATCTGTCACTCTTTGGCATAGAAGGTTAGGACATGCTTCTGGAAGTGTAATGCAACATTTGCAAATGATGAATCCTTTCAATAAAGAAATTATTTCACCTTGTGATATTTGTTCCTTCTCTAAACAACATAGATTGTCTTTCACCAATTGTGATATAAAAACATCAGACATCTTTGAAATATTACACGTGAATTTATGGGGGCCATATAAATACACATCTATTTGTGGAGCACATTATTTTTTGACAGTGGTAGATGACTTTAGTAGGTGCACTTCGACCTTCTTAATCAGGCATAAAACATAGGTTCTCAACACTTTGAAAAATTTGCACAAAACGGTTAAAACACAGTTTAACAGGAACATAAAATGCTTGAGAACGGATAATGTGACAGAATTTACAAATTTTGAGTTGCAAAGGTACTTAGCTGAATATGGAATTCATCATCAAAAAGTTTGTCCATATACACTTCAACAAATGGAGTTGTTGAGAGGAAACATAAACATCCCTTGCAAATAGAAAGAGCACTTATGTTTCAATCTAATTTGCCGAAGAGTTTTTGGGGAGAATCAATTTTAATGGCAACACACATTATAAATAAGAATAAACATCCCTTGCAAATAGAAAGAGCACTTATGTTTCAATCTAATTTGCCGAAGAGTTTTTGGGGAGAATCAATTTTAATGTCAACACACATTATAAATAAGTTGGCCACTGTCATTTTAAACTGGAGAACTCCTTATAAGATTTTGCACAAAAAAATGCCCACATATCAAAACTTGAAAGTTTTTGGATGTTTATGTTATGCTACTAACACAAAAACCATTCAAAGAAAAATTTGCACCAAGGAGTTTTAAATGCATTTTACTAGGTTATAACACAGGACAAAAGGGGTTTAAACTATATGATCTTATCAATAAACAAGTTTTTGTGTCTAGGGATGTTATTTTTCATGAACATGTTTTTCCCTATAGAGATATTCATAACTCCCAATCTTCTATACCAATACCTGTGTCTGACATGCATTTTGAGAATGATACATCAGTAAGTTCCCACCTTGAGAATTAGAATTCCCATCTTGAAAACCAAAATGATGTCCAACCTGCTTGTGACAATTCACCTGATATCAATCAACCTACTATTATTTATCATCTCAGTCAGGAAAAGGAAAATCGATCAGATGTTTCCATGAATTCTTCAAATCATATCATTCATACTAAGAACTCTCTTCAAACTAGGAAATGCACCAGACCTAAATCTGCACCTACATGGATTCAGGATTTTGTGAGTAACATGTCATGCACATCTCCTATTCCCACATCTAATATTTTATCTAGTGCATCAAAATCATCTTCCCATACACCAAATACTTATCCGTTTCATAAGTCTCCACATTTTGAACCAAACTATTTTCACTTTCTGGCTAACATATCTACAATTCAAGAACCAAAATCTTATAAAGAGGCCAACATAAGGACAGAATGGATTCAAGCTATGGAGAATGAACTTACAGAATTTGAACAAAATCAGACTTGGGAAATTGTTCCCCTGCCTTCAGGAAAGGATCCCATTGGATCAAAATGGGTTTATAAGGCAAAACTAAAACCAAATGGGAGTCTAGACAGATGTAAAGCCAGGCTGGTGGCAAAAGGGTATAATCAGGTGGCTGGTATTGATTATGTTGACAGCTTCTCCCCTGTAGCGAAATCAGTAACAATCAGGATGTTTTTCGCTATTTCATCTGCACAAGATTGGCCCATATATCAGTCGGATATTAATAATGCCTTCTTGCACGGTTTTGTAGAAGAATAAATTTACCTGTGGCCTCTAGAAGATTACAAAAAGTCTAAGGAAGGTGAGGTTTGTAAACTGAAAAGGTCACTTTTTGGTTTAAAGCAGGCTAGCCGGCAGTGGAACTCATAATTTTGCAAGCACTTGCGACTATATGGCTTCACACAATCTGCACATGATAATTGTCTTTTTATTCTTTATTCAGATCATAAAATCACTTCTCTTCTCGTATATGTGAAGTAGTTTTTGGGGATAGAAATAGTACGCTGCTCAGAAGGTTTGTATCTCAATCAAAGGAAGTATGCTATGGACATCGTCACTGATGCTGGTTTGCTGGGTTCAAAACCTCTGGATATCCCATTGCCAAAAGGTCATAAATTCACTGCAGATGATGTCTTGTATCAACAACCTGATCAGTATAGGAGGCTTGTGGGAAGATTACTCTATCTTAATCTCATCAGACCAGACCTATCTTATGCAGTTCAGCAACTAAGTCAGTTTGTTAATTCACCAATTGTTTCACACTGGGAGTCTGCGCTACATTTACTGAAGTACATCAAAGGCACTATGTCAAAAGGACTTTTTTTTCCTTCTCTAACCAGGGGTGGATCCAGCACCCGGCGAGCCCCGACGATCGCCCGTGTTGGATCCGTCGGGAAGATTTTTTTTTATGTTAACAATGAATAATCATTTATCTTATATAACTGATAATTCGTTTTTTTTTTTCAAACATTCCTTCTAGCTTAGGTGGTTAGAACGCCCATATTCATATGGGAGATCCCGGTTTTGAATCCCAACTGAATTATTTTGAAATATTTTTAGTTTTACAATTTTTACTAAAATTAAAGGAATAGAGAGCAGAGATTCGAACCTAGAAACTCTACTTTGGTTTACATAGTCTTGACCACTGTGACACTCCTTGAATTTGGTACAAAACTTACTACAATAATATATATTACATTTTGGAGGTTTTGATGCAATTCCAAAAACTCGAATTTATACTCTTCCTTTGAATTATACAAAACTTGTCCACAATATCATTTAGTGAATATTGCTAATTTGTACAACAAAATTATATATATTTAATTTGAACAAAATAATTGTTATATTTAAATTTTAGACCTTATTTGATTCTTTTTTCTTTTTTCAAAATACATTATTCTCTATTCTTTTCAACTACACATTTTTCAATAAAACAATATTACATGCAAATTAAAAACTTTCCATTAATTTAAACCACCCATTCTTCATCAAATCACCATTCCAAAAATATATTTTTTTTTGCAAAAAATGGACATCAAGCTGGGCTCTTAATATTTTGTTGTTGCAAACGGTCTATGGTCAACGGTCGCCCGTGCTGAAACAAAATCCTGGATTCGCCCCTGCTTCTAACAATTTTAAACTTGTTGCTTATTACGATGCGGATTGGGCATCATGTCCAAACTCTAGGAAGTCATTGACTCGTTATTGCATTTTCCTGGGTGGCGCTCTTATCTCCTGGAAATCAAAAAAACAGCAGACAGTTTCGCGTAGTTCTGCAGAAGTTGAATATCGAAGTATGGCTGCAACTGTTTGCGAAATTCAGTGGATCACCTATCTTCTTCAAGATTTCCGCATAGCCCCGAGTCTTCCAATTCCTCTCTGGTGCGACAACCAAGCAGCTCTCCATATTAGTGCTAATCCGATTTTTCATGAACGTACAAAGCACCTTGAAATAGATTGTCATGTGGTTCGTAATCAATACAAAACCGGTCTCATTCATCCACAACACATTTCTTCCAACAATCAAGTTGTGGACGTGTTTACAAAGTCTCTTCCATCTCCTCAATTCAAGTTCCTACTTTCCAAGTTGGGTTTGATGGACTTCCATCAACATCCAACTTGAGGGGGGATGTACAAGTTATTTCCTAAAGGACTTAATTGATCATCTTTCATAGTTCAGGCACTCCACTGTAATAAGAATAGACTTTTAGTTTGTTTAGTTCGTTTTCTCTTTCCTTCCTCTATAAATACATTCTGGAGTCTGTAATTTCATTTTTAGAGCTGATAAAATAAAACAGTGTTGATTTCTTATATTTGAATAGAACTTATAATCTACATTTCATTCAATTAAGTTGATAACGAAATTCTTGGTCAAGGTGTACCAATAAGTCGACAATAGTTTTCGATATGATCGATAATCGAGATAGACACACTTCATATATCGTAATTGATCGGATGAAAGTATTATAATTTCACGGTAAACAAGCAAGTTTGATTTTGTCATACCACGTGATATTTTTCGTCACATGTGTTGTTCGGACACATTATTAAATATCAATCTGGGACGACGAACGTAAATTGATTAAAAAATGCAAATTTATAGAGATCGTTAATAAAAATAAAACGAAAAAAAAATTGAAAAACATAATTGTAAAAGTGAGAAAAACTTTGGATCCTTCATTGCAATTAAAACATTATTCATTTTACACATTCTACCTTTTCATATATAACCCTTTATTGGTTTAAATAAGAATTGGATTTTTAGAAAATCTTAATGAAAGTTAATGAAAATTGTGATTGAAAAGTTGTAAGTCTCATGAAATGTCTGTTTAAAATTAATTATTGATTTTAATTTTAATTTTAATTAACTTTTTAAGCAGAACCAAACATGTAAATGTTATAGATGTATTATAAAAAAAAAATGAAAAATGAAAAAGAGTAATTTACTTTTGAACAAGAATAGAAAACAATCATAAATAGGCACTAGTTTGGCTCCAATTTTTTAGAACTTATTTTTGTTCAAATTTATTATCAATTCCACATTTTCAAGTTTTATGAATTTTTCAATGTTCATCAATTTTTAGTAAAATATACTAAAAATATGATTTTTAGTCAAACCAAACGAAACTAAATATGCATTAATGTTGGAGGCCAATTTGATTGATTAGACGTCGGTTTTAATTGATTTGATCGGAAATTATTTAATTAAGAGAGTGTTTGGTGGAGATTAAAATTAGATTTTTAGTGAATTGTAATAAAAGTATTTGAAATGTGTGGTTGAAAAGATGTGGGGAACCATAAAAGATGTGGTTAATATTAATTGTTTGATTTTGACTTAGATTAAACTCAGATTTTGATCCGGCACAAACATGCTCTAAAATTGGACATGTATTCAATTGATGTTTAATTTGAGTCGTTAGTGAATTTTATCATGTAAAATAGAATTTAGGCATGTTTAATCGAGTGGATTGTTGGATTTAATTGTATAAATTTAAATAATGGTTTACTTTGCCCATGTTTGATAGATATTGTTTTTTTATTTTTTTTTATAGAAGATAGAGATTGTTTAAGAATAGATTTTTTGGAAAAAAATTTAAGAATTTATGGTAAAAAGTAGAGAAAACATATGGATTCACGTGCAATGTTATTTTATTGCAATAATGTGTAGTTGAAAATAAGTTTTGAGAAAAAAAAATAATTTAAGAAAATTAGAACCAAGCATAGGTCAACAACTTCAAGTCGTCCTTATATATGGCGAATAGTATTGAAACACCTTCAAAGCACTATAATTTTCTTAGATTTGGCTGACTCAATGTTTGACATCCATTAATTTTTTTTTTTGTAATTTGCAATATGATCATTTTTAACCATTCATTCACACAATAAAATATTTTACACGTATACTTAGAATTTTTCTCTACTTATTAACCACATTCTCTTAAAAATCACTATTTAAAACTCTTTTTTTCTACCATAATAGTTGTCAAACTGATTCTTTTGTATGGTAGCTATATGAGTTCATAGTTGTCACAATTCATAGGGGATTTTATATTGAAATTAAAAATGTTTTAAGAATTGTCAAAATTGATGGGGAATTGCAAGTCCATTTTTTATGCCAGCTAAGTTATTTAACATCATTTTTGGAAAGTGGTTGTTTGATTTCTCGCAAATGTACGATATTACGAACAAGTAATAAAGTGATAAGTAGGATATCGTTCCCACAAAGACTGTGTACTTAATCTAGTATCAATTAATTTCAACTTTAATCAAATAGCAAATTTTATTTTATGAATTTATGCTAATTAACTAATTTATTAACTAATCTATTGAGCTATTTATGAAGGTTTTTGTAAAATTATGTAAAATGATTACAAAGACTTCGAATCCCCATATTAATCCATTTTTTATTGCAAATCAATATCAAGACAATATGTATGCATTTCTTGTGTATTAATGTTTCTAAGCTAATTAAAAGTGTCTCTCGATATCAATTAATTTTATTCCCTATGAAAAAAGCAAAAACAAGTACAAAGTACTCTCCAACTTATCAAAAAGAAATAGTAATTCATGAATTAAAAGTGTCTCTCATTCTTTTATGTATTGCTCAAGTGCAGAAGCTCATAATTTGATAGGAATGGCCTTGAGAGGAATGGCCTTCTGTAGAGTAAGTCCAAATTTCTCACTCATGTCCATTTCTTCTGGTTTTAATCCCTCTTCAAGTTTCCATTCAAAGTTGCATATCAAAGTGGCTAGCATGAGGTGCACCATCCGATAGGCCAAAGGCAAACCTGGGCATAATCTCCTCCCCGCCCCAAAAGGAATGAGCTCGAAATTTTGACCTTTGAAATCANACCTGGGCATAATCTCCTCCCCGCCCCAAAAGGAATGAGCTCGAAATTTTGACCTTTGAAATCAGTTTTGCGATCTAAAAATCGTTCAGGCATAAAGGAATTTGGACTCAACCAAGTGTTTGAATCTCTACCACTTGCCCAAATGTTAACAAGGATTTGCGCGTTTTTAGGGATGATGTAGCCATTGATCTCTACATCGTCATCAGCTTTATGAGGTACTAGAAAGGGAGCAGGAGGGTGGAGCCTCAAGGTTTCTTTCACCACAGCCTGCAAATATGGGAGTCTTGAAATGTCCGATTCTTGAATTAAATCATTCATTCCAATCACATCTCTAAACTCGTTTCTAGCTTTTAATATCTTATTTGGGCTGCGTAATAACTCTGTCATTGCCCATTCCACTGTACTTGTTGTTGTATCTATCCCAGCTACAAATAAATCCTACAAATAGAGAGAAATTAATAAAACTTCATTATTTGCTCATATCAAATGAAAAGATGATGATAAGCAAATAGAACATTTAATGGTATATTCAATTTGGATTTTTAAAGATTTCTAGAGACTTTTTTAAGTAAATGATTTTTATAGAGTTCAATGAACTTTTATTGATTTTTTACAAAATAAATGATAGTCTTCATAATAAATTCATTTGAAGGCATACAACAATAAAATTATATTTCTCATGTTAATAAATAATATAAAATAAGTCATCTAAATTAGAAACATAAACTAAAATACAAAAAACAATAATAATAACATTTCAATACTCTTTGATAAAATAATCTATAATATTCAATATTTTTTATATGTACAAACATGTAGAAAGTTATTAAATTAAACAAGTAGCCAATATATAAAAATCTGATTATAAATCAATTTATTATATAATTTTTAATTAAAAATTAATCTTTATTCATAGAAAAATTGAAGGAATCATCAAAATGAAGAGACTGAAAAATTTCATAAGGCTTTTTATTTACAAATTGATGAAAAGGAAAAGAGCAAAAAATAAAAAAAATAAGAATATTGAAGAAATAAAAAAATATTAACGATGATTTTTTTTTTGAAAGTCTTTTAAAATATTGGGGTGAATGGGAGATTTTTTATTGAGTTTTTGTATTTATACCTTCTGTTTAAAAATTAGTA
>CAIGRF010026175.1:10093-22655 GCA_903798235.1 Fraxinus ornus
GTATGAGTATGGGGTAAGGTAATAAAAATACCCGACGGGACGGGGGTGGGATTGGCCGACCCGCGCCGTTGCCATCCCTATGAGAAACGACCTGCTAGCTAGGGATGGGGTTGGGGTTGGGGTTTTTCTCCTTTTTATTTTTATTATCCTTTAGTATAAAGTGCTTACTCTTTTTACTCCTCAAAAGTCTGTTGTTAACAATCCAACGGGGGAAATAAGTTAATCAACACTAATATTTTACAAAACTAAGCGGTAGAGAACGATACTGCTGAGAAGAATAAGTTTGGGATCAAATTGCAACAAAGTCCATATGTTGGGGAGTAATGGTGCAATTTCCCTCACATTTTAATTTGGATTTCGTTGAAAAATAAGAAATGTGTTATTACTGGTGTCAAAAAGAAATGTGTTACAACCGTGCTCATTTGGCGACTTAAGATTGATATGCACTATTAGTTCAGCATATAGAAATCAAGTATCACTGCATGGACGAACTCATGTTTGAATATTAATAGAAAGTTACAATGTCAAAAGTGTAACTTTGTGTTTGCTTGAAATCGAAGTAAAATTAAGTTCAAGGACTAATTAAGAGCCTGTTTGGTAACCATTAAAATCGGATTAAAATTGAAAAATTAGCCATTATTGTTAACTTTTATTAGACGAGCGAGACCCAATAATGACCATATTTTCAATTTTAATCGAATTTTAATGGTTACCAAACAGACTCTAAGATTTTGAGAATTAAAAAGTTCAGTGTATATCTCAGATTTATGAAGGGGAGAAAATGGACATGAAACAAATCTTCTTCACCTCATCTCTCCTTCCAAGACAACGTGAAAGTTGAGGAAACGTTACTTCGTACTTTATTGCAAAAGTATGTGTCATACGTTTGCAAGCAATAGAACAAATTAGAATAAAGCAATTTGTCCAGGTTAAAAAACAGATACAGTATAAACAGATTGATTTGACAGTGTATGTTTGGATGTTTTTATTTTTTATTTTTTAAACTGTCCAATTATGTATTGATATGTGTTCCTTCTGTTTTTGAGTCTGTCCTTGAATCTGTTCATGTAGCATGATTGAACAAATTATTATGTTATGGATGTAAAAATTAAAAATTAATTATGATTAAAAATCGAAGACAATTCCTCCGACAGAATATGATCGAATATTTGGAAATGGAGGCTAATAGAGTGATTAATATTGAAAGTAAATGATTTTCAATTACCTAATGTTGGCAAATTAAAGTCGAGTGACCTAATTGACATTTCATCGAAGTGACTTAGTAGTGTTTTAGGGTCAATTATTCCATTATTTTTTTATTTTTATACACAATTTCTATAAGCCACTTTGAGATTTGTATAAGAAGTAATTTGTGGTTACAATTTTCAAATACTCTTACACATACGTGTTACACGTGAGAGAATGATATCCACACAAACAAATGATACATGGCCAAGATGTGATATCATGACTGATTACTTAGAAGAAATTTAGTACATGGATATAAAAATTAAAATTATATGTAAGATTATTATAAAAGTTACGATGAATCACTTAAATATATCTTAGTATCATAATTGTCCAAAAATTCATCGAATTAACAACAAAAATATCACTGGGTCGGTGGGGGAACCCATATGAGGAAGGAGGACAATCCTCCCAATTCACATCAGAAATCGCCAACACAAATACAAATGAAATTGAGCTCAAGTTTACGTTTGCTTAGTAAGCTTGAGCACATTAATATCTCCTAAATAAAGCTGAAATCTTGAGAGAGAAGTGCAATAACATTAAGGTCATCGATGGTATTCTAGATAAACAGAAAGTCAAACCACGATAAAATATTTAAATATGTCCCTCTTATTTAATGGATAATTGTGACCTTGCTTCTCAATTAATTTGTGTTCCCTCTTATTTAAGTTAAGTTAGTTCCCAACTAATTTTTTGTGCTCTTTATTGTTTTCCTTCTTGTTTTATCAATTTCTTTTTCTTTCTCTTCTAATTATTTATTTATCTTATTTTATAACTAAAAGAGAGTATAATCTTAAAAAAGTTTGATAATATAGATACATGTTTGATACATGTTAGTGTTAAAAGTGAAAAGTGATATTTTTCTTAGAACATGATATTAAAAGGTACGAAAAAATTATGAATTTACGTGCAAAATTATTTTACAAAAATCATTAATTGAAACAAAATAATTTAAAAATCTCTACCTAACATGTGGATTTACTATATGATAAGTTCGAAATCCATAATGCAATTTAATTCTATTTTATTGTTTTTTTTTTTTCCGGCTCTAAACGTAATCAAGTAGAAAAATCATGCACCAAAAATAAATGCAAATAGTTAGAAACAGGAAGACAGTGTGTTTGTCAGTCAAGCTGGATAAGAGTTGAATCTCCAATCCAAAATTCTGTTGTCGGCCATAAATTGGTGGCATCTAATCTAAGCCAAAGTAAAATAGACAACGTAACAGCTTCATCCACCCCCACGTGCACTTCAACCCCACCCCCCATCTCTTTTAATCATTGTGGGACACTAGATGTTGCATTATTGCTTTCCCAATGGCACATTTTTGCACGATTAGAAAATAAAAAGGTGTATTATAAACTATATTTGTTTGTTTTAGTTCTTGTATGTGTCGAAATTGTATAGTTTTAGTGTGATGATTCTTTGGAAAATGAAGCAAAGATTAGAAATATATTGAGAATTCTCTTGAGAGATGTGTCTTCGGGAATGTGGATGTAAGTGATGCATCTCGTAAACTTGTGTCATGAAGTATTGGGTCAAGTTCCGTAACAAATGTAACTCTCGTGTTTAATTGTCATTGTTTAGTGGATAAATCAAATGAAGGTAAATGTCACGTCAAGTCAACATATCCCTTATGTTCTACGACGCAAGTGCTACTATATTTGAGAAAAAGGGTTGTGGTTGTATCACAGTAAAACTTAATAGTTGAGATAAAGAATAACATTAATAAGTTTTATGTTCTTCATACTTGTTTGCAAGTCATAATTAATGATAAGAGTTAGACAATGAAAGAGACATCTCATGCGTGATTTGACAAATGCATAAGATCAAACGTGCATTGCATATGTGCGGTACTTATTCATGCAACAAAATTTGGGTAAATTTAATGATGGTGCAACATCGAACAGCCAATTTCTGCATGCATGCTCTGGACCACACCAACTTGGATTCAAAGTTGAAACTCTATTCCAAAAGATAAAGTAGTTCAAATTGGATAGATTCACAATTGAATTCTATATTTCAACTTAATTGGGTGTGGAATTTTTTTTTTTCTCGCTCTATCTTTAGAGAGAGAGAGAGAGTGAGTGAGTGAGAGTTAATTATACGAGTATTAGAATTATCTCTAAATACAGAAGAGACGAAAAAAATTAAGTTCTTAAATTTTCAAGAAATACCTATAATGGAGCAGCAAACACCATAGGGTACACAGAGACTCAATATGCTATTTTAACAAAAACTTAATTGCTAACTAAGAACGGTGCCACGGAAGTAAAAGGCTAAAGATAAAATGCTCGGGTTGGAAACTAAAAAGTGTTGGTCATAGATTAAGCGATTATTTTACGATTCAACCAATTAAACGAAAAATATACAAAGTAAATTGCATGAAGAACTTCCTTATGTTTAGATTTAAGTTCCAAGTGTTAGTATTGATACTACTTGTGACACCAATCACCGGATTGAGATGTTAAAGTTATATGGCAAAGTAATAAAGTATTTGATCAAGAACAAAAGAATAAAAGAAGAAAAGAATATGACAGACTAATTAGGAGATTTTATTGCATCAAGAATAATGGAGAAAAGAGAAAAATATTACAATGATCCTAAAAACTAGTAATCATAAATTTTACACTATAAAATTGTATAGAAGAGTCTAGTATTTATAGGAAACATGTAGGGGACGTCCAAAACTTCTTGGTAGAGTTGTTGATGAAATAAGATGCCAAAAACTGAGTCCAAAGCGAAATAGACGAAGAAAAAGGCGAAAAACACACATTAGGGCCCGTAAATTCCCTGCGGGCCTAGCCCAAGCCGGGGGTTCTGTCCCATAATTTCATTGTAGCGCTGCGGCGCCATTTCCTTGGCGCTGTGGCGCCCGTCCCTCTAGTTAATGCTAGGTGTCTTTTGTTATCAAAAAGTCCTCTTTCAAGTCAAACTCCTAATTATCATTGAAATTTGATATTCATAACCTAGAACTATACAAACTCTAATACTTTAAACTTCTTCCAATTATCCAAACACCAAATTTTCAATTCTTAATGGACTTCCAAAATAGAACTTCAACTTGACATAGGACTCCGTAGCATTTCAAACTTGAATTCTTCATTACGTACACTTCAATTAGAATTCTTTAATTATTTCAACAAGGAATTCGGATCACACCCAAATTCTAACACCAGGTCTCCGTTCCTTGAAGAATTATGGATAATATCAACAGTTAGATCACTTCTACCATATTCTAAAACATTTTTTTATATCTTTATACTTGTCACCAAGGGCTACATTTTGATCATCCGAGATCTTTTCCCCACAACTAATAAGGTCTTGAGTGATCTTATTAAACCTATCCATATTCTCTTCTAAATTTGCACTAGGATTCAACTTATGACTGAAAAATTGTTTCCACAGAAAGCATTTATTAGGTAAAGACTTAGTGACATTGTTTCTGTGAGGCTACCCATAACTGAGCAGCAGTTTCAGTCTCTCCTATTTTCCTAATTACAGAATTAGATAGATGAAGGAATAAAGTACTCCATGCTAATTCATTTTGCTCAGTTTTCATATCTGCAGATAAGGTTTCTGGCCAAGATTCATCAATAGTTTTAGCACATTTTAGTTGGATCAAAAGGGCTTTCATTTTCTGGCTCCAGACACTAAAGTCTCATTTGTTATCCCGATTATTAACATCAATTTTAGTGGTCATGCTATGCAAATGTGTTACTATCGTGTTCAAGAAAATGGTCAAATAAGAAAGCACAAAATGTTTCAATTTAAACAGGAAGTACAATATGTCCAACAGCGGTACAAAATCAGAATGTTTACATACAATAAAAAACAATTAACAAATTTAGAATATGTATCCAGGTTTATACAAAAAGTATAGACATAGTATGAGAATCAAAACACAGATCAAGTATTCACAGCAGTTCAAACGATTTATGATTATCAACCCAAAAATCGAATGTCACAGTATACACCAAGTAAACATATGATATCAAAAGAAAAGAAAAACCATAATGGATTCCTTAGACCGAACCCTAATTCCCTCATATTCTAGGGGTCTCTCAAGGATCCCTAGACAAAGGTAAATCAGGTGGGTTTTTCAGAAATCTTTAAATTTGTAACTTTGAAAACAAGATTTTACCATGAATACAAAAGGGGGGTTTAAGTAGTCGTTACCAGAACTACAAAATAGGTAAGAGATAATCAAGAAATACTGTAGGTCGAAACAAGATTCCAATCGAAGAACCCTTTCTATAAAACAACAATAGAACTGTTACATCTAATATTTTTCAAAACCGAAAGAGTCAACAAGAATAGATCGTAAGAAAAATTTAAAAAGAATTTCAAGTTTTGAAAAAACAACAATAGAACTGTTAGATCTAATATTTTTCAAAATCGAAAGAGTCAACAAGAATAGATCGTAAGAAAAGATTTAAAAAGAATTTCAAGTTTTGAAAAAATTTCTCGCTCTGATACCACTGTTGGTCCCAGATTAAGCGATTATTTTGTGATTCAACCAATTAAATGAAAAATACACAAAGTAAACTGCAAGAAAAATAAGAAAACAAAGAGTTTTTAGGCCCAAGGCCCCTGAGGTTCGGCAACCGCTTCTCACGCCTAATCCTCCGTTGAGCATACGTTAGGATTTTGCTCGAATCTACTAGAACGACCCTAAAACAGGCAATAAAACAATTACAAAAGAACACCAAACATTTTGTCTCTCGTAACACAAATCGACCCTAAACAATCATAGCACAATCTCTCTAGGAGATAGATAAAATCTCTACTTTCATGTGCTTATTAGAAATTATTTAGAGGTTGAGAAGCCTACTCACAACCAACTATAAATGGGTTAAGAATATAAGGTAAACAACGAACAATTATGATTTAATCATGAATCATAATTGCCAGCTACTAAGATTTGTTAGTTAAAAATATATTTATTACATGATTTGGGTTAGACAACATAATCTGTTTTCTGATTTTAATGTTTTTGTCCCATATGTGCGCTTTGTTTTTAAAAAATTTCTATAAATATTTGAGTTTTCTTCCAGACATGGGACATATACACGGAAGTAGAAGCGGGATCGTTTCTCCAAACTACTCGAATTGAATTACAATCAAATAGAACTTACTAGTTTGGTTTGTTTTCAATTAAAAAAGTTAAATCAATTTTGGATTTAGACGAAAGGTTATAATTCAATTATTAGCATGTTTGAACCCCATTTTTGTAAATACATTTTAGAATAGTGATTTGATGGTTAAAAAATAAGAAAAAAAAATTTGGGTTTACGTGTAATATTATTTTATTGAAGAAAGTCTGGTTGAAAATAATACAGAGAAAAATATATTTTGAAAATAATGGGTACCAAACAATGATTAAATATAGAATCAAAATTCAATTTGATTTTAAATTATTTTTGCAACTAGATGATAAAATTATAAGATTTCTGCAACTACTTTTGAACTTTCTTCTAAACATGGGTGGGTGGGGGTCAGGCTGCTCAGGGGGTAATATAAAAGTTCGATTTGAATTCCTCCTAGGCATACTATATTCATTTTAAGACTTGTAAGAAACTGCTCGAAATTATGTTAGCTTATGTTTCTAGTTAAATCTAGAAGTATTTCTTCACGTTTTTTTTAAAAAAAATTCTTTTCCTTGCAAAGGCTTTATTAAGATGTACAAAGTTCAAAATTGACATTATTCAAAAATCTTATCTAACAAGTAGGAGAGTTATATTGGTCAAATTTGATACAAAATGTGTTTAATATCAGTTATTTATTTATGGTTCAAAACCCGCGTCAAATGAAATTTTACGAAATCAAGAATCATCTTCTCCCTTCACCCACTACTAGTGAAAAATCAACCTGGATCCCAAGCCTCTTTCCTGAATTTTCTTCAAGATTCACACTCGATAGTTAACACAAAAGTTTGAGCAAATAATGATAAAAGGAGATTCACAATACTTTATCTTAGCCCCCGTTTGACACCCATTAATTTCTCTTTCTCATTCTTATTCTCATTCTCATTTTTCATTTCAACCACACATTCTCCTAATAAAATAATATTACACACAAATAAAAAACTTTTCATCACTTTTTCACCACACATTTCTTACATCAATCACTATTTCAAAAATTCTTTCTACTAAAAATGGGTTTCAAACAGGGGCTTAAGTTTTGTATGCTCCCAAATGAGCATTCATCACTGAATCAGTGACCAGGGTGTCAAAGGCCCTTTAGGTCTTATTCAGTAGGTATCATAATTCATAACAACAAAAGAACAGAAAAAAATAACATCAAATTCAAAACTTATAATGATGGCCCATTGTTCATGTTGTATTACCTGGCTTTTTAAATGGTACAGGTACCACAACAAAGTCACTATCCCTAAACATAATATCATGATAACCAGCTGACTTCCAATCTAGGGACATTTTGCATGAAATTCCAGTTTCATGCCCCAGTAGTCTATTTGAACCATATTTTCAGACAGACTTAATGACCTGTAAGGCTGTCCAGGTTCATGGATTTTCCTCTCATCCAAGGTGTGCATCTGTCCTGGTTTCACACAACACATTCAACAGGTCCCACTTCCAACAACTCAGATGCAGTTTCTAAGGACTGGGAATGCATGGGTCTTGATGATCATTAGGCACAAATCAAGTTCTTAGTCATCTATGGAGTCTAATTATACTGTTCATTCATTTATCCTTGACCGTAGAACTTCTGCAGTAGAGTCAATGGGGGTACGATAGGTCCACCTGCTCGGGAGTTTCCGAAACATTTATATAACTCAAATGTTGTCTTCAAATTTCTAGCATATTAGAGGATAAATATATGAATACAAGATGTCATAATTAGCATTGGATAGTTTATGTGCAAGTAATAACTACAGAAGGATGATTACTCAACAGATTTGACTGCTGAAATTTAGTTTTCAAGTTCATAAAGGGTGCAACTATAATAAAAGTAGCTTGGTCCAGCCGAAGAAACACCAATAGCAGCGATTATGAAATTCGATGATATCCTTAAAAAGAAGCAACATAGATTCTATAGGCATTAGTAGCACCAGAATGTCTTTCACTTCAACTCAAAAAGATATGCAAAATGTGCCATCGGGAATTAGCAGCCCGTCGACTCATGTTTAGTCAATTGCCTTGCCAGATGTATTTCCTCCCCAAGCTATGTAACTTTCCTGTGACTCGAACTCCTGCAAAAGTATTTGAGACTATCACAACTAACAAGGCTTAATTTTTCCCAACTTAAGTGTAAAGAAAAAAATAAATGGTTATTTATTTAGAAAGTAATACTTATATTATTGACAATATATTTAACTTACTTTTTCTTTGAGCTATAAAAGTTTATCAATTTTAAAACAAACTTGTAGCCAATAACATTTTTATTAAGTCCAAACAAAAAAATGTTGCAAAGATAGCAGATCTTACAAGTTGGCTCAACCGGAAATCTGGAGGTGTATCAAACTCTATGTTTGCGGGATTTAATGGATCCATAGCCAAAGTTTGGCACTCCTCCAAATCCTTCTTCAGATCCTCGGGTCCTAAGCGAGCATAATCAGAGAGAAATGTTTTGTGATTCTGTCCTTGAACGTTTTCATTTCCATCTCTATTTGGAGATTGGCTTTGGAGAAACTCATCACACAGAGTTAGACCTTCCACGAGTTGCTGTGAACTTAACAGAAATTGCGATTCATTTTCCCACCATTTTGTGTCATCAACAGTCTCATCACCATTCTTATCCTCCACTTGATCACCATGGTTCTCTGCAGTGTTGTGATCTTGATTATTGGGCTGTTCGGACGGAGTTTGCACTTCCTCTTCCATATTCCACTGGTCAAGATGCTAAAACACAGAACAAATTTTGGAATTGAAAGAAGAATATACCCATATACCCCCACCAACGTAAACCCCATAGAAGATAATAACCATAGGAAAAAAAAAAAAAATTACTAAATTTACCTGCACACTAGGAACAGAAGATTTTTCTCCCGCCTCGATATTGGAGAATCTCCTTTCAGTGCGAGGAGGTTCAGGAGTCACAGACTTGGGAGTGACAGGATCCACTTTAGCAACAATCACATCAATGCTTTCATGAACAGCTTCTTCATTTTTCTCACTTTGTTTAACTTGTTGCTGCTGATAAAACACTTTAGAGATAACATATTCTCCCTCTTTTTCATCTTCCCCCGTACCCAAGTGATACTGGTGCATTACCCAATTAGTCTTCTCCGCCTTTCCACCTCTAACTGGGCTGACATACAGAACCATAATTTTCTTACGTCCTTGTTGAACACCATCCAGATAGACCGACTTCGTCCTACCAGTCTTATGCCAGCGAACGTCTCCTATATTAACATCATGTATCTTTCGACGCTTTCGAGTTCCAGTACTATAAGCTTTGATTGCTCTGTGAAAGAAGTGTGAAACACTTCCATCCTGCTTCACACCTGAAAATAACTTTTATTCTTTAAAACTAAATACAACTTACAAATGAGAGGGCAATATAGAAAACAAAAAGGGAATATAGTAAATATTTTATGTACCTGGTAAATATTGAGGATGAGTATAACAAATGCCATCCTCTTCATCAACCGTTGGAATGAACTCATCAATGAAAGGATGAGGTTTCAAATTCCCAAAGCCAACTTTTGCAAGTAAATGAAAAATGATCTCTTGGTCAGAAGGATCAAATTTCACACCTCTGGGTAAACCCGGCCACTGTTGAGCTACCTGAGGAGAGAAATTCTGTATAAAATGCTATACATATTATTGTTCAATTTAGATTGACCAAAGAACGGGGAACTTCTTTGCTTTCGCAAAGTAACATTCTAACGTGCTTTGAAAATTCAGTTCTGATTAGAAGTCAACTTATAAACGTATATCAGATCACAACATTTATAAATTCCAGTTACATGGATATAATAAACAAAGAGAGCATCCCTTGCAAGGTATAGCAATTATGAATTCACTTCACAATAAAGGCAAATTTGTTTAATGAAAGGGATCAAGCAACCCACCTAAACAGCAGCAGAAAATTCATGCTAAAATATTTAACGACCAAAATTGCACTGCAATGTTAGTGGAAAACTAATATATTTCAGATAAATGAATATCAACACAAAAGCAAGATCGTTCAGTAGATGGTCACTCCATAATAAGATTATATGCTTACAATCCATATAAAAATTACTTTCAAAATTTTACGCATTAGATATCTTTAAAATTTGCTGTCAACTTCCACAGCAAATTAATCCACAGGGTGTAGGCAGTGCGAGCATAGTTGGATGAGGGTGCAGAGTTATAACATTTAATTTACATATGTACTTATCCAGCATATGTCCATTAACCAATTTCAAAAAAGCTAACAGTACAAGCTTCTATTAGAACTAGAAAACACAAGGAGCGCATCAATTAAGAGGTAAATTAACATGCATGAGAAACATATCATACATCACTGTTATCAATAATATATTGGCAATTTGGGCAAGATTTTGATGGGTTGCTTTGCCAATTGACTTTTCCTGGATCAGATGCACTTGAAGCACTCCTAATTTTAGTTGCAATTCTGTTGCTGTCAACCAACCATGATGGCCTGCAGGTTTTCCAAAGATAATTTAGTCAAAATTATAAGTCTTGGCAGAAGAAATGCTGGTGAATACTGAATGTTCTAAAGGCAAAATATAAGATGAATTTCTTAATCGAGTCTTAAGAAGATACTAACAGAACATGAAAGACGTGAAAATTAGATAAGCAGAACAAAAAGGGCACATAATAATAATAATAATTAAAAAAAAGTATCATCACAAAAATACAACCTCAGTTGTAAAAAGGTTGCCTACAAAACTGCCTCTAGTACGACAAGAAAGATACAAGATACATTTTACTTCCCCATTTATAGCATTCAAGCCAATATCACTTAATCAGTGACAATAAGCTAGAAAATAGGACATGTGAAGCTCCATTGACTGCTTTCTTTCACTAAAATTAACTAGAGATTTATGTCTTATACGAATCAGATATTATTATCAACCATAATATACCTTAATAGACCTTCCAAAATCAACAATGCTATCCAACTGATGTAATGTCTGATTACATGCAGCCACCATTCTCAGATTTAAATATAATAAATCTATTTCCTGAGGAAACAATTTCAAATCATAGGGAGAAAAAGATTCTATTATTTTTCAAATGAAACGTTTTGTATGTAAAAAGGAAACTCCTGTGCAAACCATTTGAGAGAAAAACATCCTGTTTGGTCCTATATTCAGAAATATTATTACGCAACCTGGAATATGGGCTGCATGTTAAATTATCCAAATAATGGTTTGGCTCTACTTGAGAGCAGTTTGGAAAAAGGAAAACTTGAATAGTATCAAAAAATGTACAAAGTGAAATTAGTGAACTAAAATATTTGCTATTAAAGGTAACGAAAACCATTTCCAAATTATTATCAAATCGAAGTTTGTGGATTCAAGTGGATACAGTTTTTGGTTTATAAAAATATCGTGTTAACATAATTATACATTGAGCAGAATAACAGAAAATCATAATAATTTGTGCAGTCAAGAACATGAATGCAATTCTAAAATAATACAATATGTAAAAACTAAATTACATTATTATTATTTTTTCCCAAATTTTTAATCAAGAAACTATATCCAAATAGCCTAGCAATCCATATGTCACAAAGGCACAACCATCTATAAATGAACTTTGAAAACAAACTAGCGGGCAGCAGCAAGAATAAGACGAATGTATTCCAAATAAACTTGTACTCTGCTAAATGAACTTTGATAACAAACTAGCAGCAGCAGCAATAATAAGACGAATGTATTCCAAATAAACTTATACTCTACTAAATGAACTTTATTGTTGGTTGTTTTCTTTTTAGTTTCTCTTTGAAAACGAAAAAAAAAATGCAGAATGTGACTTAATGAATCAAATATTCAAGATACACTTACATTCGAAGTTCAATGCCATCACATTTAAGAAAGCAATGTCGAGCATCAAGCATAATGTTAGCAATAAGAAGCATCCCAGCCATGAGTTATAAACCCTCAGTTTCACTATATTTATGGATAAAATCATCCCTGAAAGGAAGTATGAGATTGCTATCTTCAATGCCAATAAAACCTTGCCCAGATCCAAAATCTTACCCACTTAAAACCTTCAAACCATCATTTATATTCTGCAAACAACATACCCGATCCTTTAAACCAATTAAACTCAAACTAAACTCTTTATTCAAGCATGGAAAGTTGAAGAAAACCCTCAACAAATAATCC
>CAIGRF010026200.1:13111-24916 GCA_903798235.1 Fraxinus ornus
ATGAATATTTATTATATTAAATATGAAATGAAAGGGTTAGAGTTTCATGGAAATTATACCAACTTTGTTTGATGGTGATAGCCTCGACTAATTATATGAATTAAGTAAGATAATTTATGCAAATTATCTTTGCATAAAAGTATGACAATTGAGTTGTATATGCTTTGAGAGCATTGTTGGTCTAGGTGATGACTATAATTTAATTTGGATGATCAAATTAAATGCAATTATGTGCAATTGAAATATATTGTACTTTGAGAGCATTGTTATTTCATCATGAAGATAGCATCATGGAACATTAGGGAATTGAACCTCTCCCTTAAGCAAAATGGGGTTCAGAATTTCATTAAGCAAAATGATATTGATAATGGGTGTTTGGGAGACAAAGCTAAATCAACCCAGGCTTGACCAGGTGAAGTGGAATAAATTTGGGGGTTTTTGGAAATCAACAACTTTCTTTCTATCAAGCCGGCTGGATTTTGATTTTATGGAATCCTGTGAAAGTCCAAGTGGATGTGTTGGAAAGTACTTCTCAAATTGCCCATTGCTCCGCTACTTCTAAGGTTATCTCACTTACATTTTTTGTAAGCTTCTTTTATGGTTTCCATACTATTATGAATTGTAGACCCCTATGGAATAACATCATGAAGTTTGAATCTAATTGTGCTTCTCCTTGGTTGCTCATGGGACGTTTTAACAATGTGCTCAAATTTGATGAGAAATGTAATGGGGGTGGATGTTAAATCGTATGGGTTAGGGATTTTGTTAATGTGTGCATCAATGTAGGACTTACAAATGTGAGAACTATCGGTTGTTTCTACCCTTAGACTAATAACTTGATGTGGAGTAAACTTGATAGGGCTATGGTGAATGATGCTTGCGTACAAGAGGTGTTTAACAGTCTTGCTAATTATCTACATTCAAGACGCCGATCCGACCACTCATCATGTGTTGTATCACTTTTTGGGGTTGATAGAAGTAAGAGGAGGTCGTTTAGGTTCTTTAATATGTGGACCAACCACGATAGCTTTCTTGAGGTTGTACACAATGGTTGGAAACTTGAGGTTAGGAGAACGAAGCAATTTATTCTATGTAAAAAGTTGCAAGGTCTAAATGTGGAGCTTAAGAGGCTTAATGACAAACATTTTTCCCACATTTCCACTAGGGCTGGAATGGCTACTTTGTCTTTGAAAGAGATACAATTGGAATGGCATGATGATCCTCTTAATGTGGAACTTCAAAGTAGAGTGGCAAGTATAAGGAAGAAAGCTATAGATTTTTGTGAAGTAGAGAGGAGTTTTTACTTCCAACAAGCTAAATGTGAGTACCTAAAGAATAGTGAAAAGTATACTAAATTTTTTCGTTCGATGGTAAAACAGAATGCTAAGAGAAACTTCATTGCAACGGTGTGTAAAGAGGATGGTACTTTTACCTCTTCTTTGGAGGAAGTGGCCGACGAATTTGAGGTTTTATGGTGATTTGCTGGGAAAAATAGTCCGAGGCGAGTTGTTGACATTGATATCTTGGTGGGTGGATCCATGGTATCGAATGAGCATGCTTTGACGTTAACTAGGGGCATTTCTGAGCAAGATAAGATGCATTATTTTCTATTGGAGATGACAAATCACCAGGCCCAGATGGATTCTCATCTTGCTTCTTTAAAAATTCTTTAATTCTAGATCGATTTTAAAGCAAATGAATTACACTATCATTGTTTTAGTTCCCAAGGCAAACCATTCAAATTCCGTTATAGAATATAGGCCTATTGCATATTGCAATGTGTTTTATAAGGCTATTACTAAGATCATTGCATCTTGGTTGGGTCCTATTCTTAGTTCAATTATTGATCAAGTACAAGCCACATTTGTGGAAGGTAGAAGCATGGTGAAGAACATTCGTCTCGTTCAAGAGCTTTGAGACAATACAACCGTAAAAGGGTTGCTCCTAGATGCCTTCTTAAAGTTTATTTTAGGAAGGCCTTGGCTTAGAAGTGTGCTTGAAGGCCTTGGTTTTCCTACAAAGTTCATCAGATGGGTGATGGAGTGTATTACCACGACTACTTATTCCATTGTGGATTCTTTTAAGGGAATGAGAAGGCTTTTTCAAGGTGACCCTTTATCTCCATTTTTATTTGTTATTTGCCTTAAATATTTTTCAAGGACGCTTAAGCTACACCATCATAAATCTTCTCGACTTTCATGGACTGCTTGTTGAATCTACTAAGGTAGTTCTTTAGTGATTCAGTTTTCCCTTGTTTAATGTTTACCAACCGTTCTTTGGGTATAGTTCTTGCTTTCGCCATAAATTGGGCAAAAAACTCCGTGACAAAGTTATTCCAGCTTTTTATGGATCTTTGAAGTAGCCTTCTAAACCATCTTTATGCCTTATCTCCCAAGGTGAGCGGGAAAGCATGACACATTATGGCATATCCAGTTACTTGAAGCTCCATCCAGGAAGTATATTTGTCCGGGTGGCTAAGAGGATCCCCTTCCCCATCATACCCAGTTAGTTGTGGCATTTTCAACTTTTTAGGTAGGGGTTCATCAAGGATGTCCAAGTAAAGGGGAGTGAGAGATTCTCCCGTACTTCCTTTGTCCTTGGCTTCTAGGTTAGCGATGCATTTCTTCAAGGCACTCATTTCGGGTTTTGATTATTCTACAAAATGTTTGGCATAGGGATCATCATGCCTACTCACAAGTGTGAGAGAATGTTGAGAACCCAATCTATCAAATATGCTGTCAGTTCTCCTTGCAGTTGTAGGAGAACTCCTGATTTCTTTAGTTTGGCTTTTAGAAGATTCTCCTCCTGAGAATTGAAGGGTCATCCTGGTCGGAAGTCGTTTGGTTCTTTCCCTGTGTGGAGATTCCACCTCAAGATCTTATGGCGGGGCGGGAACTTGGTTTCGTTGCAACCTGTTGACAACATTTGTCAATTTTTCAATAGTTTCTCTCATTGCGATGAGGATCAATAGTATCTGTTTGACCTCGCCTTCTCCTAGCATTTTGTGGATGGCTGGTTTGTTCAGGATGAGTATGAGATTGATTCCCAGATGCTGAGGAATCATCCATAATGATATTTCTTTATAGGTTTTATAGAGAGATGGGGCTGTTTTCAAGTTGGAGCCCCTCCTTCTAGCGCCAATCTGTTGATGTCGAAAATTGTATAGACAAAAATTCAAGCCAACTTAGTGGAAAAATAAAGACTTCATTGATAAAGAAGGATCATCACATAGTTGATAATATGATTTCATTCTCTTTTCTAAGGAGATATTTGAAATATGACAAAGTGTTAGAAATAGTTGTAGTATGAAATCTTGTGTTGTCCCCCTGGGCCCGTGCTATTCTTCTCTTTATAAATAAAACCCTGCATGCACCTGTCTTTTACCCATCTTGTCAGCCACAGTACCGAGCTGAGAAAGTACACTTACTGTCATGTTTAGATTGGTTAGCGAGCTCGGCCTGTCAAGTCATGATGTGTAAATCTCAAATGTGGTCCCAATAATTAATGAATTACTTAGAAAGGAAGCTAAAACATCTCATCGATGTGAATAGTGAGCGCTGATGTAAGATCTGCCATGTGTCGTAATTCTGTAGATAGTTTGTACAATGTGCATGGGATTTATAATCATTATGCTCCCTTAAGCCTCGAATAACTACCTAACCGAGCTGACCTTACATGTCCGAAATCACATTAGCACCGACTCTATACACATCGATCCGTATTCTGTCGACCTCCAAGGTCGGTCATAAACAGACGTAATGTTTTGAGTGACCTTTTGCTCGCAAAGTTAACTTTGGTGGAGATGGAGTGGTGGTGATTGTGATGGTGATGGAGTGGTTGAATTTGAATAAAATGATTAATTTTAAGGTTTTGATCGATGTTTCATCACTTTTTTTCAGGTTCTGTCACTTTTTTGAATTTTTGTATCTTTTTTTTAAATATACGTCACTTTTTGGAAATTTTTACCACTATGACAAAAATCAATTTTTAATAAAAGTGATATTTAACTTTATACAGTATTTTTTACTTTTAAAAAACTTTTTATATGATTAATGAGTTAGCTGAGTTGGTATATGATGGTGGCGGTAAATTGACTTAAAGATGTTTGACATTTTGATTAGTGTGTTATCAATAAAGTGATTTAAAGATATTTTACGGTGAACGGAGAAAGATTAATTAGTGTTTTGTCATTTTTTCTAAAAAAAATGGCAATTAATTTTAAAAAGTAACATTGTATCACTTTTTTGTGAAAAAAATACTCCCACATTCTTTTTATATGATTAATGATTTGGCTGAGTTGGTAGATGATTGTAGCAGTAAGTTGACTTAAAGATGTTTGACATTTTGATTGATACTTTGTTTGATTGATACTTTGTGAGCAAACTGTGGAAAAAGGAGAGATGGTGGTTGTGTTAATATTTTTTTTTTTTGTTATTTTATTGAATTGATTCCAATTTAATTGTTGTTTGGTCACTTTTTTTGAATTTTTGTCACTTTTTTAATGTTGGTTACCTTTTTTCTATCATTTTCTTGAATTTTTTGTCACTTTTTGAGTGACAAAAATCATTTTTTTAATGAAAGTGATATTAAAAAACTGTTCTAAAACGCTTGCATAAGGGGCGTTAAGACTCGAAATTTGGGCAAAACGTCTCCCTTCGCACCTAAATGCATTTTTTTTCCAATTCTTAAACAATTGAATTTTTTCCTTCCTCTCTTTCATCTTCCTTGGGCGCGCTTTATAAGTTTCTATTTTTTTTCCTTTTTTAAAAATCTTTTATTCGACTTTAGCTTATTAATTTAAAAAAAAAAAAACATTTCACTTGTCATTAATTTCAAGTTTTTAAAAAAATTTATTTGTACAAAAGTTAAAAATGATTTTTTCTAAATAGTTAAATAAAATTTAAACTATGATGTTATTTACATTATGTAATTCTAATTTTGGGACTCGTTATTTTTGTTGCAAACTCCAAAAGTATTTATGAAGTTCCTATAAATTTATTAAATAGGACTCGTCTAATTGAAAATTGAAATTATGAAAAATATTCTAATTTTTGCATTTCGAAAACTTAGAAATGGTATAATTGACTAATATTAGGAATTATTAAGTAAATATAATATTTTATAATACTAGATATTTTATATGTATTACTTTAATTATGAAAATGATTTTTTAAATGATTGAAAATTTAAAATAATATTAAAAATAAGAAAACGTTTTCTTATGCTTAAACCTCGCCTCAGCTTAATCATGCAATGAGTCGAGCCGAGTCACAAGCCAAAATTGAAGCTCGGGCTCGGCTCGAGCCAAAAATGTTCGAAGTAAAAAAATTTCGGCTCGGGTTTTTTTTTTGTGTCAAATCTAAATTTTTTTAAAAGAATTTAAAATTTGTACAATTTATATGTACTATAATTTAAATTAAAGTTAAAACCCACTTCATTTATCCGTTAATAACAAAAAATAAAAAAACAATAGGAAAAAAAATTAAATGTAGGCAGCTATTTAAGTGCCTGCACAAGTGCGGCAAGACAGCTATTTTAGCTGCCTTTTTAAAAAATGTTAATTATTGGGATATGCTCGTATGATCCTACTCGGATTTTTTTTGGGTCGAGCCCGAGCTACCTGAGTCATTTTGCCATCCCTACCTATGCTCGCTTAAACTCGTAAGATTTGAAATTTTGCCTCAAAGCCTAGCCACGTTTTACGCTTTTTAGAAGAATGTTGAAAAGTGACATTTAATTTTATACAATATTTTTTAACTTTTAAAATACTTTTCATATGATTTTTCAAAAAAATCTTAATTTTCGGGGTGTTTTTGTAGGTCCTCTCGGCCCAAATTAGAAATCTAAAGCTTAAAAAACATGTCCCGACCTTAAAACTACTATATTAATTGTGGAGGTGGCAATGAGTTGAATAGAAATAGCATATAAGCTCACCACCCAGCTCAATTTGACTCATTAGATGAGTTGGACTTAGTCCATTGGTCAATGAATCGTGCATGAGTATATTTATAATGGATTGAATAGAACTAGCATATGAGCTCACCAACCATCTCAATTTGACTCATTAGATGAGTTGGACTTAGCCCATTGGTCAATGAATCATGCATGAGTATTGTTGCGGGCCTGTGACAGGCCCGCTACCTCACCTGCGGCGTGTCAGCAAGGGTGTTCCGCACCGTACCAAGTGGCAGCCGAGGCGATTACGCATAGGACAAGCTGACTGCATAAGCCGAAGCGATTACACTGGGGACGAACTGGACAGATGCTAGCAAAGGAACCAAACTCATCTGCGATACACCGCGGATGTAAAGGCCCATACTTCGCTTCTACGACTCCACTCCTGCCTCACCTCATCCCAACGAAGATCTCTTATACAAAGATCTTCCCAAAGTCAACTCCCTGACCGATGGGACGTATGGCATGACCCAAATGGTTAATTCAGCTTCTTTTGTCAAAAACATTCAATACTAGCCAACCTATAGAAAGACAGATTGACACCTAGGATATGACGAGCCTTGAGGATCTAATAACACGTGTCTTCTCATCCGACGGCTCTCATTTTCCCATCCTTGGTATAAATACACCCTACTTGTACCTGAAGAAGGATTAGAATCCCACTCTCTCCAACAAACATAGCAAACATGAGTAACATTTCTCTCCCCCCACACATTAGCACCTTTATCATCATACATTTCTATCAACCATTTTCCCGGCGAGTGACTACTGGTGAGCTGGTTTTCGGTTGAACATAAACTGACTTGACTGTCGGAGTGCTCGCGGCCGCTCCTAACCCCTCCGGGAAAGGCCATGGATGACGCCGTGCTCTTGTGCAGAGAAGAGTTGACTTGAAGACTTTTTCTGTTGGCCTGTCGGAGCCATTTTTCGAGGTCAACAGATCGGGGCCGTCTATGGAAACTTACTTAAACAATGAGTCTTCCCACCCGAAAAGCTTGTTCAAACATCCGGTTGATACCCTCCCTTAAAAAAAGAAAGAATCAACTGCATGCAAGCTCGGCAAAGAAGAAAATATCCGTCACTCCGGACCATGAGCTCCAGTAACGAAGATATGAACCCGAGGAGAACAAGGAGATCTCTGAAGAAGAGATTTCTCAAAATGTGATGCATCAGCGACCCCATCACCGATATCGTAGGGGCAACTAGATAGCCCAACTAACTATCGAAGTGGCTACTATGGCTGCAAATATGAGGAATATCGCAGCTCAGAATGCTGCCATGCAAGAACTCCTCATGCAGGTATTGAATCAAGGTGATTTTAAAGCCCCACAAAACCCTCAACAATTAGCTCATAGATGAACTGATGCAGAATCAAGTAGGAGGACTTATTTTAGTCCCCATGGCGAAGCCCCCATTTAAAAAGAAGTGGGAATGGACATTTCCAACTACACTCTCGCTCCCAACGCCCCTGCAGGAGAGGACAACTTCCCCTCGGAATATAAAGAGCAGCCCCAGAGGTCTGCCAGTGTCTTTGATAGAATTGGGCAGGTACCTAGAAATAGGAACCAGCCCACACATCAAATGGCTCACCATCAGGACCGAACTCAAGCCGCTCCACCTCGAAATAGACGAGAAAGGAGAAATGCGGTAGATTGGGAGAACAGAGGTGAGACTTCTCGCATCTGCTTCGCCCAACAACGGATGGGAACATCTCGACGAACCGTATAGGTCATTCGAACTAGATGATGATGATGACAACTTGCCCTTCTCCACGGAACTCCGCACCTTTTCGATGCCCCATAACTTTGTCCTTCTAAAAGTTCCTAAGTATGAAAGAAAGGGCGACCCAGAGAAGTACCTCAACAAATACAAAATCCAGATGAGCCTAAGAAGTGCCTTGCCAGCCTTGAAGTGTAGGTTTTCCACCAAACTCTTGGCGGTGCTGTTGAGGTGTGGTATAGCAGATTGGCATCTCTTAGCATAAGAAGCTGGCCAGACCTGAAGAAGGCATTTTTGAACCAGTATCTTTCGAGGAAAGTGGGAGAGGCACCAATACAGCCCCTGCAAGACATGAGGCAAGTAACAGGGAAAACTCTGAAGAGATACCTCGTCCATTTCACTGATGAGATTACTTACTGCGAACAAGTGACAGATAGGGAGGCCCTTTCAGCTCTGAAAAGAGGCTTAAACATGAATATTTTTTTTTGGAGGGATGTCTGAAGCAAAAACCCTTCAACGTATTGGTGGAGATGATGAAAGTTGAAATTGTCAACGAGGAGATGATTGACCATCGAAACAGAGCCGCCCAGGGACTTCCACCGCCTTAGAGGTAAATTGGTAAAGGACCTACCGCCTATATAGTGAGCCAGCAATGGACTCAGGCCGAACATGCTATAGGTCCCACCTCGGGGCAAGCGCTGGCGACTGCTACGTTGAATGTAGTGCCTACCTAGGCCTATGAAAGTGCTGGCCCCAGCATCAATAATCCAACAAGGAACACTGGACGACCCTAACCTCTAGAAGTAGAGGACGAGGCAGAGGGCCTAGAAATAGGCCCCAGGAGGTTCTGTGGCCTTACTGTACTTTTCATCGCTACTACGGCCATGACACAAGTGATTGTCGAGATGCGAATCGACCCTCAAGTAATCCTAGTAATGCAAGGGATAATCGTTACCAGAATAACACCCCGAGGTGTACCTCTTCATGAAAGGGATAAACGAGGCAACACTTGCCACACAATGACAGAAATGATGATAGGGAAAAGCCCCGAAGAGTGCAACATCCCAGGAGGGATTCAGCTACTTCCAACGAACATCGGCCCATTTGAGAAATTGATATTACAATCGGAGGACCCCACGTAGGAGGTGAATTAAAAAATGCTCAGAGGAACTATACCAGAGAGGCGAGGAGTCCGCCCATGGCAAGTTATATAGTAATCCAATGTTCTAGGAGGCAGAACTGTGGAGCCTATTACATTCACCCAGAAAGATGTGGCAGGTGTGCACTTCCCATACTGCAAAACCTTGGTAGTTAGAGCCGTAGTAGCCTGCAATAGGCTAAAACGAATGCTGGTGGATAATGGCAGTTCAATCAACATCATGTTCGGCTCTACTTTTGATAAGATGGCAGTAGATCATACGCTAACACCAATGACTTCACCCCTCTATTGATTCACCAAGGACAGCATCATCCCTAGAGGTAAAATTACTTTGGCCATTGAAATGAAGGCTTTGCCCCAGTTAGCACACCACTTCATGGAAGACCAGCCCTGAAAGAATTATGGATAGTCACTTCTATCCATCACCTTTGCATGAAATTCCTAATGAAAAGAGGAATTTCCACTGTTCGGGGTGATCAGATGGGATCTAGAAAATGGTACCTAATTCTCTAAGGAAAACAGAACCGCGAGTTAACATGGTACCGGACGCTGAAATGTCAGAGGCCCCTGAAGAAGGGCCACCTCTGATGGTTGATACTATCATGGCATAGGCCAGGCCTAAAATTTCCTTGGAAGAACTGGATCCCAGGATAATTGAATCCGAATCCTAAACTGCCCCGATGGAGGAACTGGAAACATTCCTAATAGACCCACTGGATGCGTTTAAGGTTCTGCAGGTCGGCAAACGAAGATATGGTAAGAATAGACCCAGAATCAACTACCACCATTTGCAAATTGATCTAAACTACACCCCCACATAGGCAAAAGAGAAGAGCTTTGAATATCGAAAGGTATGAGGCCTTGAAAGAAGAGGTAGAAAAGCTCGTCAACAATGGCTTCATCCGTGAAGCCAACTATCCGAAGTGAATTTCAAATCATGTTCTTGTAAAAAAACACAATGGCAAATGGAGGATCTGTATTGACTTCTCCAACCTAAATCAGGCCTGTCCCAAGGATAGCTTTCCACTTCTACGAATCGACAAGTTAGTGGATTCAACCGCCGGGCACGAACTGCTAAGCTTCATGGACGCCGATTCCGGCTACAACCAAATCCCCATGTTCCCAGGCGACGAGGAGAGCACCTCCTTCATCACTGATAGGGGGCTTTACTGCTACAAGGTGATGCCCTTCGGCCTGAAAAATGCCGGAGCTACCTATCAGAGGTTAGTCAACAAAATATTCGCTGATCAGCTTGGCAAATCTATGGAAGTTTATGTTGATGACATGTTAGTTAAAAGCCTCCGAGCTGAAGAACACATCAAGCACTTGGATGAAAATTTCCAAACGCTAAGAAGATACCGTATGAGGCTGAACTCTCTTAAATGTGCATTCGGTGTAGCCTCGGGTACATTCTTGGGTTACATTGTAAATCAGAGGAGAATTGAGACTAACCGAGAGAGAATCAAGGCTCTGATCGAAATGAGATAGCCGCAGAAGTCCAAAGAAGTGCAACGGCAATCTATGGAAGTTTATGTTGACGACATATTAGTTAAAAGCCTCCGAGCTGAAGAACACATCAAACACCTGGAGGAAACCTTCCAAACACTGAGAAGATACCGTATGGGGCTGAACCCTCTTAAATGTGCATTCGGTGTAGCCCAAAGCGGTGCAACGGCTCACTGGCGGGTAGCCGAACTCAATCGCTTCATCTCAAGGGCCACTGAAAAGTATCTACCCTTCTTCAAAATCCTCAAAGGATGGAAAACATTTCAATGGACCTCGAAATGTGAAGAGGGGTTTCAAGAGTTGAAAAATTGCTTAGGACACGCACCCCTCATCAGCAAACCAAAGGAAGGAGAACCCTTATTACTATATTTGGCATTGGCTGAAGATTCAATCAGCTCAGTTCTTGTGTGAAAAGAAGAAACTCACCAGTTGCCAATATATTATGTAAGCAGAGCCCTATTACCTGCTGAAGCGTGTTATCCAGATATGGAGAAATTGGTCCTTGCATTAGTCATTACCTCTAAAAAACTGAGGCCCTATTTCTAGGCCAACAGCATTTACGTTTTAACGAATTTTTCGCTAAGGCAAGTTCTGCAGAAGCCAGACGCTTCAGGAAGGTGCTGAAGTGGGACATTGAGCTCAGTGAATTTGATATAACGTATACGCCCTGAACAGCAATCAAAGGTCAAGCCCTGGCTGATTTTATGGCGAATTCGCTAAGCCCCTGGAAATCGAAGTGAACAGGAGCCAGCAGAATCCCCTACCTGGAATCTCTTTATTGACGGCTCCTCCGGAGAAACAGGCTCTGGAGCTGGTGTTGTGCTGGAAAGCCCAGAGGGGCATAAGCTGAACTGCGATGTTAGGATTGGGTTCAAGGCTTCCAATAATGTGGCTGAGTATGAAGCCCTTCTAGCGGGACTTCGATTAGCAAAAGAACTACAAGTGAAGAGAGTGATCAGCAATAGCGATTCACAGCTAGTGGTAAATCAAGTAAATGGAAACTTTGTTGCTAGAGACAAACACATTGCAGCCTATCTGAAGCTGGTAATGGACTCTCTGCCCAACTTTGAAAAGTTCAAACTGATCCAAGTGCCACGCAAGGAGAATTTCCATGCGGATGCACTGTCAAAATTGGCCAGTAGCAAAGATTCAGAACTGCTCAAGGTGGTACCAATTAAGCACCTAGCTGAACCCTCTATCAAGAAGGGTAAAGAGCTTATGTGGATTGAAAGTACACCACCTTGGATGTTGCCCATCTTGCCCTACCTGAAAGAGCAAACTTTGCCGAAAAATGAAACCAAAGCGCGGAGGCTTCGAAGAAGGGCTGCTCACTTCATCCTACAGGATGATATTCTGTATAAGCGAGATTTCTCCTCTTCCCTTTGATAAGTGTAGTTTCTACTCTTATTCGAGATCCTAAATAATGATATTTTATTGTTCTTTTGATAAAATACTACCTAATTTGT
>CAIGRF010026201.1:5030-24291 GCA_903798235.1 Fraxinus ornus
TTAAAATAATTCAACATTTAAAATAAATGGACCTTAAAAATAATAAATTATTGGACTATAAATATTGGGCTCTAAATATTGGACTTAAATAAAATAAATCGGAATTGATACTAAAATAATTATTCGAGATTGAATTCGATCGAATAGATTTTGAATTCGTTTTTATAACGGCTAGACGAACGCGGTTTTAAATAACGTTAGGGTTTAAGGTTTAGCGACACGTTTTTCGAGAAATAATTTTATTTTAATTAAAAGGTCTCGGTCGCTACATAATGTGTCAAGTTCTCAAGCACCTGAAGCACTTGATATCTCGATTTCTTGCTAGCTGTGGCTCTGCTTTAGGGGTTGTTATGATAGCACCATCATCTTTCTCCTTTTGTATTTCAGTCCTTACTTTCGAAATAGCTCCACTACCTTTGTTATCCCACCTTAGTTTCCAAGATGAATTGGAACCCGAAGTACCCAATGGTTGCCTAGCTGTCCCCTTCATCTTCAACTGTTTCTCCACCTTCATGGCCATATACAACATGTCTTCGATCTCCACATAGTGCTGCCACTCCACAACATTAGCAATGTCTTTGTTCAACCCATTTAAGAAACGGGCCATGGTGGCTTCCCAATTCTCTTCCACATTCGCCTTGATCATCAAAATTTTCATTTCTTTATGGTAGTCTTCCACACTCTTCAACCCCTGATACAAACCTTGCAATTTCTGATGCAGCTCCTTGTAATAGTGACTAGGCTCCGCGTCCACATGATAGTCTTTAACTCATCCCAAGTACTAACCGTTCGCTCCCGATTCCTCCTCCTTGATGTAACCACTTGATCCCACCAACTTATAGCATAGTAAACAAATTCAAGAACTGCTATTTTCACATTCTTTTCTTTCTAATTATTATGACACTCAAATATCAACTCTACTTTCTTCTCTCACTCTAGATAAGCCTCCAGATCACTCATTCTTTTAAACCGTGGAATTGGCATCTTAATGTTGCTCATATTCCCATCTACTTCATCTCCAAAATTATTTCTACCCCCTCTTTCCAACCTACCTCATCTATTTCTCATCCTACTCATATCACCCACAATCGATGCACCCTCATCCATGTCACTACTATACTCATAATCATCATGCACCTCCATCCTAGGCTCCCGTCTCCCCGGTCTCCTTGCATTCGATTGTCCACTATGAAGATTTGCCACCGATGTACCTAACCTTTCACTCACATCCCCAAGCACCATTTCAAACCGTCTTATTACATCCTCTGCCATGTTGATTTGATTCGATTTTCTGATTGAATTGGAACCCTCTCTACATGTCTACATGACATCCTAATTCTATAGAATTCTTGCCTCACAAATTATCACTGGTGTATCACTCAATTAATGATTTTTTCCCTTAATTAATCTCACCACTCTGCCTTTTACCACTCAATGCTTTCGCCCAAGTACGTCAAAGAACCAGGTGAACTCAACAAAATGTGTTCCCGTGGATCCAACCGAGTATGATCACGAATTGTGATAGGAGAAAAGAAAAAAAAAAGATGAAGAATGACTCAAGAACAAGACGGAAGTGAGGAGTTGTATAAATGAAATCAATGGAAAACTCAAGAAAGTAAAATGGAATGAAATTGAACAATTCATATTTTTTACTCAAAAACTAAAAATTGGAAACTGTTGGAAATTCCTGAATATAATAATATTTTTTTTTAAATTTTCGAATTTTTTTTAACTCGAGAATTCGACTACAAATCCAGCGAAACAAACGAAAATTAATTTGGACTCTTAAATAGCCCAAAAAAATAACTTTAACTCTTTTTTCTTTGTGCATTTTTGGATCAAAACTCAAAAACTAAGAACTAACTCAAATAACGCGAAAAACAACAGAAAACAAGAAAACAAGACTCAAAACAATAAAAAGATATAACTTTGATTATTTTGTAGTCGTGCTCTGATACCAACTAATGAGAACCACGTAACAACGATCACTATGCAACCCCGCAAAAGATTGACGATCCCAAAAAGGCCCAAAGAATAATCCGATTTAGATTTTAAACCAAAAATAATGAACCAAGCAACCAAACAAAACAAAATTTAAATGACATTTTGATTACACAACGCATAATCTACATTCGAAGTTGAACGCGGCAAGATTAACTTGATAAGTTCGCAAAGTTCTAAGGAGAACAAGATTTGAAAGCAAAATAGCCTCTCGATTAATTCTCAATAATGTCGTGTTGTTTCCGAAATGTACTCATGGGCGAAAATCTGACACCCGAGCTGAAAGTTATGCACATTTTCATCCACACTGCTCGTTCGCTGCTTGAACCGAGTTGATCCGTTTGGTTTCTTCTTTCGAACCCAATATGAAACTTGTTCCTTGACTTGTTAACTTTGACACTTTGTCCACTGTAACTTGAGCAAGCAATTCCGTCGCCTGTTTCACCCGTTTTGCCCTCGAACGTGTCATCGGGCCTCCTTCGATAATCAACGAGTCTCATCCTGGGCTCGCCTTCGTCGGGCTCGACTCCTGGATCATATCATCCCCTCCTTCTTCAAAAGGATTTACTAAGACAAAGAAATGATCAACTGTATTCGTTCAACCTTAGAAGCACATGTGCTTCCTTTTTATATGGGATGAAGCAATATCATGCATCAACAGTAGGAAATACTCCAAGTGTCAAAAATACTGTGAAAGCCTATTTATATATATGAAACATGTTTTCATCCAATCATCCATTTATTGGTCAATATATATAGTTGGACCGGGTAAGTGTGCTTATCTCATTTGGGCCATAAAAATGTAGCAACATATCTCCACATTCTCCACCTTTGCTGCATTTTTGTGGCTTTATATAATGAATTTGAACTCTATCTATTACTTTCTCTCATTAACATGTTACAAAACAAATACTAACCAGTTTCAAGATTCATTAATTTTAAAGAATCCTGAAATTTATTCGAATGACCTTTGTGCTTGCATCAGTTGGATTAACTTTAGTAGGTATTTTAACAAGTTTTATATCACATTTTTCAGCTATATCCCTAATGAAATGAAACTTAACATCTATATGTTTAGATCTATCATGAAACATAGGATTTTTACTAAGGAAAATAGCACTTTGATTATCTGAACAAAGCTCTACCTTGTTTTCTACAAATCCTAATTCATTTAATAATCATTTCAACCAAGCACCTTCTTTTACAGCCTCTGTAGCAACAATATAGTAAATAATTTTTGAAGCTGGGATTTCCAACTAATGCACGTATTATTTATGACATAAAAATATGCAGAAATAGATTTTCTGTTATCTGAATTTCCAACAAAATCAGAATCAACATACCCTTTCAAATTAAGACCATTTTTTTTTTTATCAATTTTAAATGCAAGTTCTAATTTTTGAGTACCCGTTAGATATCTAATTAAATGTTTCATAACTTCCCAATGAAACTCACATGGATTACTCATAAATCTGCTCAGAACACTTACAACAAAAGCAATATCAAGTTTAGAGCATACCATAACATACATAACGGAACCTACTGCATTAGCATAAGGCACATTAGACATTCTATTAAACTCATCTTCAATTTTTGGTGAATGATCAGTAGATAACTTCACATAGGCAGATAAAGGCAAACTAACATGTTTAGATTCCTGAAGTGAAAACCCTTAAATAACCATTTCAATGTAAGTTTCTTGTGTTAAAAATAATTTTCCATTTGTTCTATCTCTTTTTATTTCCATTCCTAGTATCCTTCTAACAGTTCCTAAATCTTTCATTTCAAATTCAGATTTGAGTTTTTCTTTTAGAACATTAACAACTTTATCATGACCAGCTCGAAGCATATCATTAACATATAGAAGCAAATAGAAAAATTCAGAATTTTCAGCACATTTAAAGTAGAAACAGGGATCATAATCTAATTTTTTAAAACTAATACTTTGTATAAAAGATTCAAACATCCTTTACCATTGCCTATGAGCCTGTTTCAGACCTTACAAAGATTTCTTCAAAAGGCACACTAAGTTTTTTCTCTTGCTTTCAAAACATTTTGGTTGGGTAATGTATAGTCTCATCTAAAGCACCACAAAGAAAAGTTATTTTCACATCAAGTTGTTCTAATTCTAATGTACTACTAAAGCAAATAAAACTCCGATAGAAGCGTATTTCAAAACAGGTGAAAATATGCCAGTATAGTCTATTCCTTCTCTTTGTGTAAAACTCTTAGCTACTTCTTGCCTTATATCTTTTATCACCAGATTTCATATCACCTTCCTTATTTTGTAAACTTATTTACAATCAGCCAATTTGCAATCACTAGGGTTTTTTACAAGATTCCAAGTATGGTTCTTATATAAAGAACTTATTTCCTCTTGCAATGCAGCAAATCATCTAGCGAAATCTTTACAAAATACTACCTCTTCATAAGAAGTTGGTTCAAAATTTAAAATCTCAGGTTCATATTGTTTAGACACTTTATCTGCATACAAAAACCTAGAGGGATGCCTTATTTGTCTTCTCTCTATCCCTAGCAAGTTGGTAATCTTGCAAATTAGAAACAGTATCAAGAACTTGATCATCTCTCAAATTTTGATCAGTTATAGTTTGTGATTCTTCTTGAGGTTTCTCCACCTCAATCTGAATTTTATTTTCATTATTCTGAACATCAATATCAACCTCAGTAGACATAAAGTCTTTTTCAACCAGTTCCTCCCTATTATCATCACTAAGATAAGGAAATTGTTCTTCATTAAAAATAACTGGCCTACTTGTTATAATTCTGAATCCTCCAATTTCTTTTATCCATAACCTATAGCCTTTAACTCCTTCCCCATAACCAATAAAGACACATTTCAGAGATCTTTAGACCCAGTTTGGCGTGCATAAGTTGCACAAACGAAAAGTTCTAAGGTTAGATTAGTTAGACATACTTCCAATCCCTATCTTCTCAGGTATCTAATAATCTGTGGAACTTGAAGGACTTCTATTTATAAGATAACAAGTAGTCTTAGCGGCTTCTCCCTAAAATATCTTTGGTAAACCAGAGCTTATTAACATACATTTGGTTCTTTCAAGGATAGTTTTATTCATCACTTCAGCAATTCCATTTTGTTGGAGAGTATAGATTATAGTTCTGTGCCTCTGTATCCCATGGTTATTACAGAATTGGTCAAATTCAACATTACAGAATTCAAGACCATTATTTGTTCTTAATGCCTTTATCTTGTTATCAGTGTGATTCTCAATTAATATCTTCCAGTTTTCAAAAGTAATAAACGTATCAGATTTATTCTTCAATAAAAGGATCGAAGTTTTTCTAGAGAAATCATCTATAATAAGAAGATAATATCTATAGCCAGAGGTTGTAGATATAGGTGCAGGGCCCCATATATCACTATGTATATAATCAAGTATATTTAGTGATTTATGATGAACCCCTGTCCTAAATGGAAACCTATTTTGTTTTCCAAAGATTCACAGAATGTCAACTTATGAACATTGTCATTCCCAAATACTCCTTCTTTTGAAAGAAGTTTTAGGCTTTTTTCACCAAGATGAACTAGTCTCATAATTCCGATTTGTCAGATTGAAACACTAAGCTCACAGCATTATTAAGGAAAATACATTTATCATTTATCACATAGATGCCATTATATTTTGGTGAACTGATAATGAGATTCCGATCTTTGATTATATTTGTAAAGCCATTTCTACTTTCAATTTGACAATTTTCATCATCCAGAACACGTAAAGAAATAAGGTTTCTTTTCAAGGCAAGAACATATCTAGTATGTTTCAGAAGTATTAACTGATTATTTTCAAGTTTTAAACCAATATTCCTAATACCTTTAACTTCACAAGATTCATTATTTCCTAGCTTTACAAAACCTTCACTTAGGTTAGAAAAATCATAGAACCATTTTAGATTGGGACTCATATGAAAAGAACAACCTGAATCAAGAACCAATTTGATTTGTTCTTTCATAAGATGACACATAAGTTACACCAATATTATCTCTTGCTTCTTTATAAGATGCACCAATGGCTAAAGAGTTATTACCTCGATTGGACTCATTCCGTTGATCATTAGCCCTTTTAAAACAGTCTTTTATAAGATGACCTGTTTTTCCACAATAATTTCATTTTCTATTCTTATCATTTGCTTTGTTATTTCCCCATTTATTTTTTAGCAAAATTCTTGTTTCTATTATGATAGGCATGACTGAAATTACTAAGACCTTTAGATTGAGGTTTAGAATTGGATTAAGATTTCTCAATATGAAGAACTTCTTTATGTTCTGATTTTAATTCAAATTCTCTATTCTTTAGAGAAGTATGAATTATATCAATGGTGAGGCCATCCCTACCATATTCTAAGGCATTCTTAATATCCTTATATCTATCACATGGAGCATTAAATAGACCAACTACTTTCTTATCACCTGAGATTTTCTCACCATTGTTTATACGATCTTGAGTGATCTTATTAAATTTATCCATATTCTCTTCTAAGTCAGCATTATGGTCAAACTTATGACTAAAAAATTGTTTTCCCAGAAAGCATTTGCTAGATAGAGTTTTAGTCAGATACCGTTTTTCTAAGGCAACCTATAACTTAACATCAGTTTCAGTATCTCCTTTTTTGATTACAGAGTTAGAAAGGCGAAGGAACAATGTGTTCCAAGCTAATTCACCTTGTTCAATTTTCCTTTCAAGTGGAGTATTTTTTGCCCAAGATTCATCTATAGCTTTTGCACATTTTAATTGAAATATAAGTGCCCTCATTTTCTGCTCTAGAGACTAAAGTCTCATTTGCCATCCCACATCTGAATATCAATTTTAGTGGTCATAGTGTGCAAAAGTGCAGTAACAATACTCAAGAATTCAGAATGCAGAAAATGAAAGATATTAGACAAATCAGATAGACATATCCAAGAAGTTATGATAAAGAAAAGACAAAAAAATCATACAACTAATGTATGCACTCAGATGTGTTTATACTTAATAAAACGTATGTATTCAGAAATATGCAGATTACAAATATGCATACAAAAATTCGTACTGTACAGATTGAAGCAGAATAAAACATTACACAGTGCAAAAATCAAAATATTGCTGTTTATACAAAAGTGAATCTAATCCAAAAAATTCAATCAGTAACAGTTGTCACACAAACAAAAAATATTTCGCTAGAAGAAACAATAAGCGATGTATCGCTTATGAAGTTCCTTAGACCAAACCCTACTTCCCTCAAATTCTAGGGATCCCTAGACAAGGGTAATTATAGGGAAGGGGAAGGGAAGGGAAGGGAGAGGGGGGTTTCAGGAATCTGAAAAAAGACAGTAACTATATTGAAGGAATGAAAGTGATAATTTAGATATTTGTTATCAGAACTGCAAGATCGTAGATATACTCACAAAAAATACTAGAGACCAATTTCAAAATCAGATCGAATGATTTCTTGACCAAAAATAGTTATAGATCTTTGCAGATCTAAAGCCCCCTCTTATTTTTTTTTTTAAAAAAAATATTCAAGAATCCAAGAATCATATCGTTTTGAAAAAGAAAAATTTAACAAGATCTGATACCACTGTTGGTCCCAGATAAACATATCGAATGATAGTTCGAGTTTATTTTGTAAAAAATCATAAAGAAACACGTTTAAAAAAAAAAACAAGAACACAAGAATTTTCGGCCAAAGGTCCCGAAGGTTCAGCGACCGCTTCTAACGCCTAATCTCTCGTTGAGCATCCCTAAGGATATTGCTTGAATCCACTATAAAGCCCCAAAAAGGGCAAGAGCAACTTCAGTACAAAATCTGCAGTAAGGGATTCAAACGAAACCATTTATCTCGAATACACTTCTCCTATTAGAAGTCACTCACAAAGATTATGTATTACTTTACAAAACTCTCTAAATAACAATCTCGCAAAGAAATTGCACAATAATCATCCAGTTGCTGACCAAAAATATAGAGAGAATTTCACTAAGACAGAGAAAGATGAACAACTATATTCGTTCAACCCTAGAAGCAAAGGTGCTTCCCTTTTTATATGAGAAGACGCAATATCATTCATCAAATGATATAAAATGTTCCAAGTGTCAAGCATCCGATGAAGGCGTGTTTATATAGATTAAACATGTTTTCATCCAATTTCCAGAATCATCCATCTATTGGGTCAAGATATAGAGTTGGATCGGGTAAGTGGGCTTATCTCATTTCGGCCATAAAAATGTAGCAACCGTCTCCACAAATGAAAAATCTTAAGCATAACTAAATTGTATTAGATTTTTCTCATATCAACAATAAAATGAAGATTAACTAATGTATCAGATGAAGTCCATCACATTTCTCTTATCAACTTTATACTCAACAAAATTTAACGTAAAATTTAAGTCTTACAATAATCCCTCAATGTGAAAATACAATAATCCCTCAAAAGAATAATGAATTATAAGCGATTTATTAAAATTAATTAACAGAATAATTTAATGGAAACGCCAAGAACAGAATCAATTGATCAACCAACCACTATCGTTTATCGTCAAAAACTCAAAACCGCCAGATCAACCCGCCTCTTCCTCACGCGAACAGTGGCGCGTCCTTGCCAAACTCAACCGACCCTTTAGTTGACACCGTAATCGCCGCAAACCGGGCCGAAAAATCCCGTACTGGCCAATCTTTCTCCAATTGACCGTCTTGCCCCTGCCCTTCATCAAAATTCAAAGCATAACTCAAAGGATCGTACTGGAATTTTCCCGCTTTGGACCGGGCCGTCGTCCTATTGAACCGGCGGATGAACGTCTTCCATTTCGGACCGGCGACGAGCTCCGACCATTCCCTAACCTTTTTCACGGCGTTTATTCCCTTCCCCCACAATCCTCCAGTGCTCTCATTCTCTTTCTCCGGCGTCGATACCCTCTCCCAGTTATCGGGTTGTCGTGTCTGGAAACACGGGTAGTTCCAAAAACAGCAGCAACTATGATCGGAGAATCCAGGTTCTTGCAATTCCTCCTTTAGATTCGCTTCTTTGGAGGAGAAATATGGACCGATTTGAGATTGTAAGGCCATTTCCGGTCAAGAGAGAAAAGAAGAATATGGGTTTTCTGTAAACCCTAACCCTTAATCCCTCTCTATCCCCCAACCCAATCTCTCTCTCCCACTACTTATATATGTATTTGTATATAAAACGGAAACATTGGTGCTACTGCTCCCCGGAGATACCGGCTAGTATTTAACTGTAAATAAATGGAACGTTGCGGCTGGAAGCAACGGTTCTATTGGTAGGCCACGTGGTACAACTTCATTGGGGGTAGTGAATAAAATAATTAGAGAGTGCTGTAGGTGATTAGGAATATGGATTTATATATGGCTATATGTAATTATATAATTTATATTGGATAAAATGCTTATCTAGTCCAACCTTTTACGAAAGTTACAATTTTATCTCTAATCAATTTTTTGTTGCATTTATAGTCTTTTTACTATTTCCGTCCATTTCATCTGATAAATCGAGTCAGGTGAGCTGCAAATCCATTAAAACAAATAATAACACAAAAGGAATCCAATCATCTTCTCAATCCCGCTCATCCCTACCTTACCTAGCTGAGCTTTTCCCACCACCGTCACTGATGAGGCAATGACATCACCTTCTTATACATATACACATACATGGTTGTTGATATTGGGTATAGTTAGGAAGAAAATAAATTTTTTTAATAAATATAATCATTTGGTTTTTAAATAATGTTTTATAAAATCTCCTTTATAAAACTGGCTCATGCCTGAATTAACATAGAAATTGGACAGAAACTTCCAACGGAGATTAACTTTGCTAGTTTACTAAAGCATAAGGACCAAATTATGCTACAAAATTGATTAGGGACAATATCCGAATTTCCTGAAAGGTTGGGGACTATATATGCAATTTACCCATTAATATATTTGGTGAGTAGGAATCTACTATAAATAAATGACGATAATTGAGGGTGGCTTAATGGTATATATTCTTATTGTTGGTGTGAGTAATAATTTGATCATTAGCAAATCATTGCTTTATAAATTAGGATGTATAAAGAAAAGGACCGGGGACCAAATCAGCAAAGAAAAGAAGTATCAGATTGTACTAATTTATAATAAGTTGGGAAATCCAAAGAATTAAATTTAATCTTAAACAACCATTTTCACATGAGTAATGGTGTATAGCTTCACTAATGTTGAAGTGTTATTGTATTTGGCAACATATGATATGTGCAATAAAATGGGTCTCATACGTAGTTGAATTTAACAATTAATGTCATCTACGTGTCACATATAGTGGTGGCAATCGAGCCGAGCGGCTCGTACTATAGAGGGTAACGAGCCGCTAAAAGACGAGCCCGAACCGAGCCGTTCGGCAAGTTGCTCGCCGAGCAGCTCGTTTAGGCTCGTCTTTTATTGCGAGCCACGAGCTGCTCGGCTCGTGGCTCGCCTAAATTCAGTGACCGTTCCGGTCACATTTGGGGTCGAACGGTCACTGAATTTTCAGTGACCGTTTGGTCCTTTTAATTTTTTATTATTATTATTTTTTTCTTCATTTTTCTAATTTTCTTCCCTTATAAATACCCACCCATTACAACATTTTTTCTTATCAAACTTACTATCAATATCAATCTCTCATTCTCTGCTCTAGTCTCTACAATTTACAAATTATTATCAGTAATATCATTCATTCATTCTATAATCATCTTCTACATTTTTTTACATTATTATTTTGATTTTACAATTCATTTTATATACTACTACATAATCTTCATTCACTTCTCAATTCTACATTTCTACATTTCTACGTTCAATTTCTATTATTCACAAATGGATTCACGATCGTTTGTTGAAACTTGTTCGGTTTGGAAGGCGAAACACCTGTCCAATTTCAACGTTTATGAAGGTAGTCATCCAATTGATTTGGATGACGTTGATGTTGACCCTAGTGTTCCAATTGATTTGGAACAAGATGAAAAATCTACATTAAATATTCCCGATGCAAAAGGAAAGAGAAAGGGAAAGAAGCAGGCAAAATGTTGAGACTATTTTAAATTGGTTTAAACGGTCGTATGGTCGATGGACTTAAGCTCGGCTCGCCGAACGACGAGCTCGGGCACGAGCCAGCTCGCCCAAAAACCAACGAGCCGAGCTTAAGCTCGGCTGGTAGTCCACGAGCCACTAGTTGCTCGCATGAGCTGAGCTCGTGCGTGTAAGGGCCGAGTTGCCACCAGTGACTCACATAGGAAGATGTTTTATGCTCTTCACATGAGAGCTCGATTCATCTTTCTCCATTAAAGGCATGAAATGTGTACTATTTTCTTAAATAGATAGCAACTACACAAGATATCTGTATCTCGTACATTTTGCTACAGGAAATGTCATTTGTACACTCCAAAGCGTACATCCTATTTGATACTTGCCTTGTAAAAAAATGATTTGAAGGAAAATTGTTTTTTCTTTAAAATCGTCAAATGACAGTTTGCTGTCAAACTTGATGTACATTAAGCATGATTGTTTTAACACTACTTCATTTAAAATCTAGGATGGATGAAAACTTACAAGAGGTTAGCGTTTTCATTTTGAATATGTTTTCGAAGTCGAAACCCTTTGTGACCGTGACCTCGATTAAGAAGTAACTTAAATTTGAACTTCAACAAACAATTTACATAATTTCAGACTTTAGTTTTTATACTAAAAGGTGCATATGCTTTTTTTGGGTGATTACCTTTGGCGAAAAAGAGGTCAATGTAGTAGAGGAGTACCGTTAATTAGGTCTTTTTCTCTCTTATATTTATCTAGCAATAGAGATCGATTGCAAGTTTTTGACGGGCATCTTGGTATCATATGAAAAGCATCGGTGCAACATATTAATTTTGAGAAACTTCAATCACTTTTCACTATGAGTCAGATATGAAGTTTTAAATTATCGAATATTTTGACCCAACGTGCAGAATTATACAATTAAAAATAATATGTCACTTTTTAATTGTTTCTAGATGGTTAGATTAAACAAGTCAATTTATCCTAAGTTTAAATACCACAATGAATAATTGAAGCAATAAAGAATACCAAAAATGATCACTGAGAAACCCCAATCAGGTAAAAACTCCGGACATTGTCAGTCAATAATCCATTATAAATCGAAACAACTTACAGTATGGTCCAGATTCATCTACCCCGTAGAACTTCTGACCTTAATTCATGTAGTCTCTCTTGATCCTACTGGAGGCGTGTTCCTTCAAAACAAATCAGAACTTTGATTTATTCCTTAGCCCTCCTGAACTGCGTGCTCCTTACGCCAGATCCTACCTCTAGTATCTCACCTTAGTTCTCTTAAATTTGTGGTGCTGCAATAACTCCAGATCCCTGGTATTCGATTTATCTCCTGTAGATTAAATGGTTTGGTGCTTGATCAAAAGATCTTGTATGTTTTGATCTGTGGTTTAATATGAAACAATATGACTAAATCAATAAATCAAATGTTGGATGAAATTATGGCTCAAATAATATGGTGGTTGGATTTTTGAATCAATGAAAGTGTTTTGAATAACCAAATGTTTGAAGCAAAATAGAATCTTGGACGTCGACCCGTCACTCGAGCGTCAAGCCAGCGACAGGCGAGCATCCATTGAGCAGGCGTCAAAATTTTTATCCAAGCTTTCTTTCCATGTGTCTAATTGATGTGATTCAAAATGCGTTAAAAAATTAACTCAAATGTATACAATTATTCTAAAATTAGCATTATCCAGATACTAATTTTTTCTATTTGAAAAACAACAATGCTCCAAGTACAGGAGCATTGTTGCCAGGGGCCTGCCAGGTCACTCACACGGCAGGCCCCACATGTTAGAAAAAAAAAGACAAAAAAATACCCCTCTCTACAGTCAGGGGCCTGGCAGGCCCCTGGCATTAAACCACCCCCTCCCCTGTACTTCAATCATGGTTCTTTGAAAAATGAGTTGCAAGTTGCGACTGAGAATTTAGAACATAACTTGTACGGCTCTTTGATATTTTTTAAACTTTTAATTGCATTCCCTCGATCATATGTGATCTTCTTGGACATCTTGGACTCATTCGAGGACTATACTCCCAACCCCAATTCTTTTGATTTTAATTAAGTTCAATAACTCATATTTTGACTTTGATTATAACTTGATAAACTTCTAATACAACTCAACCAGAAAATGATTTTGACTAAGGAAATTGCCAATTATAATTTGGACTTAACAAGATACATTAGGATGGCGACAGGGTGGGGTGCCATTCTCATCCTTGTCTCGTCAAGGATTTTTGGGACGTTGAACTGAGATTTAAACATTCCCATTTATCGTTTTGTTTAATTAATTATTTATATTTAAATACGATTTATGTTGAAAAATAAAATAAAAGGATTAGAGGCGAGATAACGTGAGGAAAAATATAAAGGGTTCCATGATACTTATTTGGGGCAACCATGCATGTGGTTGGGAGAAATAAGCATCACACATTTGCTTCCATTTAAGAGAAGGTCTGGAAAAGAGTTCAGGGTAGAAATGGCAACGGGGCGGGGTCTACCATTTCCACTCCCGTCCCTTTGGATATTTTTATCACCTTATCCCATCTCCATATCCAATTAAAGCAGGACGAAATAGGTCCTGGGCGGGATGGGACAAGTCACTGCCCCCATTTATTGTCCAGTTTATTTATTTTATATTTTTAGTTAGTAAATATTATTATATTTTTTTTCCAATTTATTAAGAACAACTTATGTTCTCTTTAAAAATTAAGATAAATTTTTAATTTTTGTTTGATAAAAATCTAAAATTTAAAATTAACATTAAATGAGACAAGTAACGGGGACAAGTAATGAGACAAGAACTATTTATGCTTCAGGGCATTGACCCCTTCCCAGCCCTCGCCCCGTTTACCTGGTTAGTCTGGTAATCCTCGACCTATTCGGGACGGGAGCTTGCAAATATCGGTTTGAACATATTATTTCTCCATCCTTAGTTCATGGTTAGAGGTTAAGACTATTCTTTGTGGGGGCAGAGGGGTGTTGGTGAAGTTAGTAATAAAAGCTATACTCACCTATTTTATGAGTTCGTTTAAATTACCAAATTCATTATGTAGGAATTTGTGCCCGGGCGGAGACAAATATTATTCATTTTGGGGTAAGAAATTAAGTTAATTTTTCTCAAGTAATATAAGTTATTGAAAATATATTAATACATTACTCTAAAGATTGCATATAGGTTTTAATCGTCATATAATTACATTGTTGTCAATATTGACAAATGCATCATTTTTGGTATGTACAATTAGACTATAATTCAACTGTCGATTTCCAATCCAATAGCTTAACTCAAACCTTAGGTTGAGGGATCGATCGAGATGTCTAGCATTGATGTGAAGAAAAAGTCATTGATGTTGGCATCGGTGCAGATGGACTGAGAATAAATGATAACTATTTGGTAAAAATATGGCAAACCTAAGCATTGTGAGACGGCTGAAATTTGAGACTTGAAAGAAGTAGGGGGAAATGAAAGGGAAAAAATTGTACAAATATGTGTTAAAAAAATTGAAAATGAGCTCATGTGAATCCGCACCTACCGGCTCCATAACACGTGGGTCTTGGTAGGATGGTTAGGTTGGTGGCCAGAGATGTTGTGGGTGAGTTGGAATCAGTTATAGAGATCAAAGGATGCAAACGAGATGGAGATCTATGAATTATGAAGTCTTTTTTTTTTCTTTTTGATAAAGCGATGGTAGCCTCCTTAAAAGGAAATGTAACTGGTCCACGAGTATTTGGATAGTACAGATATATGAGCTCAATCTTTAGCAGTGTGCCTCCTTAAAAGGAAATGCAACTGGTCCACGAGTATTTGGATGCTATAGATATATGAGCTCAATCTTGTGTTTGGAAAATTATATTAGAACTGTGAGTTTATTAAGGGTACTTTTAAAATTGGCTTGATGAAATCCCCTAATTTCTATTTTGAATTTTCTTGCATGTTTCCGCAATAGCCTTTTGAATATTAAAAGACAAAGATGTATTTAAGTAAACAATACAATTACAAAATATTATTTTATTTAAAAGACAATACTACCATTTTAGTTAACAAGTAAAAACCCAACACTTCACACTTAAAATTTCAAAATCAACTAACTTTTTTTTATCTGCTTATTCCAACACAAATAAAAACTCTCTCATTTTTCATCTGCTTCAACCTCAAAATCTCATAAGTTGATCAAACACTGAACAAAGATTTTTTTATATCCATCACTTTGAATTGGTAAGTATATTTATGTATTTTTAATTTCGTTTTTGTTAATTTAATAGATATTGTTTTTAATCGATAAATCTTATTTCGACATAGATTAACATGTAGATAATTTTTTTTTAACAAATCTATAACTTTTTCAAGCATAAACAAGAAAAAATTTCACATAAGTGTATATCAATGGCAATTCCAGCCAGTCTTAACAATCAATTAAGCAACCGGTTGTTAACAACCGGCTATTTAAAAAAAAATTATGTTGTCAAGTGGTTGTGCCAATTTTTTCGACTATTTTTTTTATAATTAAAAATCATGTTTCGGCATACAGATATGGTTGTAATCATAATTTGCTACTTTAGTGATTTCGAATTGAATTGAAAAAGATCGATGTATGTGGAAATGAACGAGTGATATACTTGTGGTATTCCAATTTCCATAACATTGAGTATATAATATGCGAAAATGTACCATGATTTACAAAACAAGCTGAAAGTCGATTTATTTCTTAGTACGATATGGAACTGAGATTTCAATTCAACGAGTATTCATCCATTTCGATTCTACCTATAAAGGTTGCTTCTGAAGTTGAGGTGAATTATCTATTTGAATTGAACAAAATGCACACAAATAATGTCGTAGAAAGTCTCTTTGCTTGACTTTAGTGAGGAAAAATTTCGCCAAAGGTGAACACGACGATTTGGATGGAGGGGATCACAATGCCAATGATTTTTGGGATACAATGGAGATAGCTCGTGAGGAAGATATGGTTATTCACGAGATAGTTTTTCCTCATCGTGAATCTCTCTATTACGCATAGAATTTCATCGGTAGTTCAGACAACGAAAATGAAAATGACTTTATAAATGATGATTTGATTGTTTTATCTCGTTAGAGATATGAGTGGGGCGGGAGCGCAGGGGTTGGATTGAGCGGACCATCTTCTAATTTTTCGCGTGTGGTTCTCGATGATGAGAATTTGTATGTCGAGCAACTGTTTGAAACAAAGAAAAATTTGCAGGAAGTTGTGCACCGGATTGCACTGAAATACAAGTTCAAAGTGAAGAAATCAAACATATCTTTGTTGACGATTATCTACGCCGATGATAGTTACTGTTAGCGTTTTCGAGCAACGAAGATGGACATGAATGAGTTATTTGTAGTTCGCAAGTATATATGGGATCACACTTGCGAAGTGGGAATTCGTCGAAATATCACACGCAAGCTCGAACATGGTATATTGGTCGACAGATAATGCACAAGTATCAGGACTCAAAGTATGATCTACAGATCTTCAGACATCATTAACATCATTCGTTAAGAGTACAGAGTGGTCATGAGCTACCGAAGGCCTAGAAGGACAAATAATGCACGTTGGAGGATTTAATGGGCTCGGTCGAGGAAAGCTATACTAAATTGACTAGGTATTTCCATAACATGTGGACACTAATCTTGGCTCGACATTTTTTTTTCGAGATGAAGGACGAGAATTGATTTAAGTTTTTCTTCAGGCTCTTAGACAATGCATTCAGAGATTTCGAAATGCGATGCGACCCGACTCCTAACTTTAGTCGATGATACAACTCTAAAAGTTAGATACGAATAGAAGTTGATCATTGCTACATGTCAAGATGCTCCAAATTTACCTCTTGCATTCGGCATAGTCGATAGCGAAGATGATCTGTAGATGCATTGGTTCTTCACAAAGCTGAGTGAGGTAATCAGGGAAGTCGCGTACCTTACCTTTGTAAGTGATCGGCGAACATCTATAATAAATGGTATAGCAAAAGTTTTTCCCGAGACACATCATGTATTGCATGTACCATATATAATGCAATCTGAAACTAGGTATTGAGGCAAAGGCATTGTTTCATTGTTCAGAGAGCGGGCGAAACTTACAGTCTTGAAGAGTGTAATAAGTTCATGGAAGAAATATGAAGTAAATCATTCCAGACATGAGAGTTTCTAACAAAAATGGGAATTAAACATTGGGCGCAGTCACATTTTCTAGGACGTCAATACAATATGATGACATCAAATAATGTGGAGTCTCTCAATGCATTACTCAAAAAAGATCAAGAGTTACCAATCTTCACAATGATTGAGAAAATTCGTAACAAGCTAAGCAGTTATTTCACAATCGACGTGCAGAATCACAGAGTTCACAAGCGTGCTAGCATCGATTCAAGAGGATAAACTCTTTAAGGCTGCGGAGGTTGCGAGAAAGTTGAAGGTGGAACCACTGGATGAGTTGCGCTTCTCCGTGAAATGTGCACATAATATTGCATAGTGGTGGACTTGACTGATAACACTTGCACTTGTAGTCGATTTCAGTTGGAGAGTTTTCCATGTGAGCATACAGTCGCAGTGGCTATGTATAGAGGCTTTGTAACGAGTCTTATGCTCTCCTTATTACACGAATGATTATTGAAGAACAACAACGTATTCTGAGACTATATTTTCTCTATTGAATGAAGCCGAGTAGGAAGTTTCCGACCATATTCTCCCACTTAATAGCTTGTTACCACCTGAAGTTAAAGTACGTTGTCCTGAAAGTCCACGTACGTCTAGGATACCATCTACCGGAGAGTATGGGCCACCCCCTCTGCCCCAGAGATCGCCACTTCTCTCGTCCCCATCGGGGCCTCCCCCTCCAGTTCTATAGATAACAAAAATTGATTGTAAAGCACCATCATTTGTCCATAACGGTGTGTAACCCCGATCTTCGTCACCCTCTTCATCACCCTCTCCGTCACCCTGTCTGTCAACTCCTTGTCTACCTGTTATATCGCTTCGGAGCGCTGCGACCTCATCATGAAGACCTGCTAAATGGTCTCGTAGTACTCTAACATCATGTGATAAATTTTCTACCTCGCTTCTCAACTCTTGTTACAACGCTCATACCTTATCTCTCACTCCGCTCATACATTGCCTACCTCTCCTCTCATAGAACGCCCACCTTCTCTCTGTTAAATCCAGTTAGGCGGACATATAGATTATCAAAATAATGACTTTGACAGTGTGCAAGAGATCTATGGAGGTGGTGTCAGGATGAGGGAGAAGAATATCTTATCGGCAGAGGTGATCCCTAGATATAGGTGATATCCAAGGCGAAGGTAATCTTCGATCAACTGGACATCGCTCTTACCCAAATAACAATATTAACAAATATAAACTTAATTAAAATAGGCCAACTCTTACAAAAAGGTAATCCACAAATTATATTCGAATCTCATACCCAATCTTGGTCCATGTTGGAATTAGACATCTGATCGTTTTGAGTATGCGGAATGACTAATTCACGTACAAAACATCGACCCTTCTCCTCCGTCGATGACGCCAACTCAGTTAGGGTTTCAAGCTGACATATTGATATTTCAACTAGTTAATGATCATGTGCTAAAATTTTGAAACGACATATAATATAAATAGCAAATGTATAATACTCACCTGAGGTTCATCGAAAAGAGCTGATAACTGCTTGCTGATGGACAATTGTCTACTCGGGATGCTCACCAATGATGCGTATGAGGGCAGCGTGTCTCCCATTGCGACTCAAATTGGGTACCCAAGATGGGGCAGTCTTATATGTCGAGATCTGTAACACATACAATTATTATAGATAAATTAAGTACAAAAAATATTTTATAGAGAAAGTAGCGACCTTATCTCGGATGTCGAAGTGGAGGGTATCGCCATCGACTGACCTAAGTAGCAGACACGGTAATGCATCAATGATCTGCACGGAGTACTGCTCTTCTCTCAATTGATAAAGGGGTTATAGAAAGGATCGACGTAACTTATCTCCGTACCGATCATCCAGGAATTTCAATATAGTAGTGATACTATCAAAACTGTTATTTCAAGTACATTTTCCCACAATCTGTCTCAACTCCCCATCTAGATGGTACTCCATCTTGCAAAAATTCTTATATTAGAACCTTTAACAAAAGATAATGGAATAAAGTATAATCTCA
>CAIGRF010026201.1:24719-50082 GCA_903798235.1 Fraxinus ornus
TATATATTATTTAATTAAAATTGAAAAAATTAAATATTTGTTTAAAAATAATATTTAATTAAAAAGAAATTTAAAACGAATAAAATGGAATTTGGTAATTTGGTTAAAAAGAATATTTAATTCGATAATTTCCAATTAAAATTTTTTTTTTGTTTCCCTACTATCTTGATAATTTTTTACAAAAAGAATTAAACTTCTTAGCCGAGAAGTTGGCCCAATCGACCGACTGTTAACAGTCGGTATTGGGGCTGCACTCGTAGGAAATCGCCTTTTTCGGCGAGACTAACCTATTTTTTTTTTGGCAAATTCAACACTTAAATCACTAATACACTCGATAATCTATCTAAATAATAAATATTATAAATATCATAAAATCTACAAATAAACATCATAAAATTCACAAATTTTTCTAACATCATAAATGAAAAATCAATCTCATAATCAACAAAAAACAAACATTGTTGAAGATAATGCTGTCTATAACTGGGTTGTGTGGTGGTCGGACTGTGAGGATGGCGATTTCTAGAGACTGTGTGAGATTTTTTTTTTCTTTTTTCTACTGCATCCCGACTGTTAGAGACTGCATCTCGCTTTGGTAAATATATGCCATTTTAAACTATTAACATTTTTTTTTACTGGTCAAAGGACATTATGAAAATATAATCGGGTCAACCGACCATTTCCATGTATTTCCTCAAGTTTATCATGCAAGGCCTGAGATGGAGAGTGGATAACGGACAGTCGATAAGAGTTTTCGATGATCCCTGGCTACCGAGACCACATTCATTCTTGCCATATAGTCATCATAATATGTAACCACAGTTATGAATTATTTACGGTGACTGGAGCTTGGAAACATTGGGATGATTGAGAATATTTTTATGCCAGTGGACTGTCAACAAAGCATTTCTATTCTCTTGGGTGTTGACAGCATGGCTAACAAAAATTGAAATGGCACTTGAAGCATCACCTACTTAAGAAGTACATATATATATAGGATTTGCACTAACCTTCATTAGCCGACATAATACAAGATCTGGAGAAATCAATTTGAGTCCACCCAACAAGTGCAGGAATAATCTAAAATTAGGAAAGCCCAATTCCACCGACATAAACATCTATTTCTATGGGCTTAGTGCATGTATGGGATGTGTCCTAAAGGTATGAGTGAGAAGTGAGAAAGAGAGTGCACGAGGAGTGAGTAGAGTGATGGGATTATTGGGAGGAATGAGTGAATTGATAGAATTAGGGGTGACAGATAGTGGAGCAAAAGTTGTGTGAGTGATTTAAGTACTTTCTTTGATAGAATATACTGTGAGAGGTGTTTGTTTAATTTGTACAAATAATTTTGTAAATAAAATATTTTCTTTGTAGGTTTAAACTCTACAATTTGGTATCAGATCAAGGTGATTAGGGATTGGATTTTTCGAGCTTCTTGAGATTATGAAGCTTTCTTTAAGCTTGCTAGGTAATAGGGGTGGCAAATGGGCTGTGGCCTAGCTCGTTTTGAAAATTTGAACATGAGCCAAGCTCGATCTCAACTCATGAGCTCGGCTTTCCATAAGGCTGAGTTGCGCTCGGTATCCAAATTGACTCAATCTGTTGCCACCCTATTTTGTGATGAGGAGATTAGCTAAGTCACGATGAATGATCCACAAGTGGTAGGTGGTGTTTAGAAGTTCAACAATCAAAACTACACTACATGAAAGTAGTCATGGAGTCATATCTTCAATGGCAAGACTTGTAAAAAATAGTCGGTGGCAATGACGTTGCACTACCAGAAAGCGTAGGACTCTAAAGAAATGAAAGATTAAAGCATGTAAGGTTATGTTTGTGATAAAGATAACAATCGATGAGGAATTGTTGGAACAAATAAAGGATAAAAACACACCAAATGACGTATATGACACTTTTGTCGTAATTAAAGAGTTTTAGGATACACACAGTTTCAATAGAAAAACCACTACACTTTTTCATTAACTGTTGATTGAAATATATACAAGATAGAGCCTATTTTAGGTAACTAATACATATGTACATTAGCTATAATCTTGCAATAATATGGCTGAAAATATTCGTAACAGCTAGAGTACAAATCTTGGATGGTAATCTGTTGACTGGGCAGAATTGGTGCAATCTTCTATCTGTTGAATGGGCAAAATTGGTGCAATCATCCGCAATACGCCCCCGCAAGATGGGGCTTCCATCGGTAAGACCAATCTTGGATCTAAGAATTTCAGTACGTGGCCTAGACAAGGATTTGGTAAGCAAATCCGCAAGCTGGTCCTGGGTATGAACATGCTTGACATTGAGAGTGCCCTTTTGAACCAAATCACGTACAAAATGAAGATCAATTTGGATGTGCTTCATTCGAGAGTGCTGAACTGGATTGAAGCTGAGATGAGTGGCTCCAAGGTTGTCACATAGTAGGGATGGTGGAGCTTTGAGTGGGAGACCGAGTTCATTGAGAAGATAAGTAACCACATTATTTTCGATGCTGCATTGGCTAACGATCTGTATTTAGCCTCTGTAGAAGAGCGTGCAACAGCCCGTTGTTTCTTGGAACTCCAAAAAATAGGATTGTCGTCGAGAAAGCTGATGTAAACCGAAGTAGAAGTACGATCATCAACATTCCTAGCCCAATCAGCATCAGAATACGTCATGAGAAGCCAAGTGGTATCCTTTTGGAGCTGAATACGATGGAGTATAATTTGCTTCAAGTAACGAAATAGTCTTTTAACTGCTGTCCAGTGTATAATTGTGGGCTTGTGCATAAATTGAGACAACTCGTTAACGGCAAAAGAAATGCCAGGATGAGTAAGTGAAAGATATTGAAGACTCCCAATTACACGACGAGATTCAGTACTGTCAAAAGAGGTAGTGCCATCAACCAATTTTAAGGATGTACTAGTAGATAATGGAGTTGAAACATCCTTAGCACCAACCATGTTTGTTTTGGTCAACAATTCACGAATATATTTATGTTGTGACAAGAATAAGCTTGCATTAGTTGGGATAACTTCCACTCCCAAAAAATAGTGAAGATTGCCCATATCTTTCAAAGAAAATTTAGCACCAAGTTGCTGAAGAGTAGATTGTACAAAGCTTGGATCATTCCCAGTAAGCACAAGATCATCCACATATACCAAAAGATAACATATAAGTGAGCCATTTCGATAAATGAACAGTGAGGAGTCGCCTTAGAGTTATGAAAGCTAAGATGAATAAGAGCATCCTTAAGCGTTGAATACCAAGCCCGAGGGGCCTGTTTAAGCCCATAGATGGCTTTATGTAACCTGCATACATAATTCTATTTTGACTTATCCTTAAACCCTGGAGGTTGACTCGTGTAAACATCCTCAGTAAGCTCACCATGCAAAAACGCATTGTTAACATCCATTTGCCTTAAAGTCCAACCTTGCATTACAGCAACAGTAAGCACAGATCGAATGGTTGCTGGTTTAACTATGGGACTAAAAGTTTTAGTGTAATCAATCTCAGGTCTTTTTTGGCAAAATGTCGAGCCATAAAGCGATCGATTGATCCATTAGCTTTTCTCTTAACACGAAAAACCAACTTACAACTTATGGGATTACAACCTGCTGGGGGTGGAACCAAGTCCCAAGTGCCATGTCTCATAAGAGCAGTGAGCTCATCAGATATGGTTGTACGCCACTGTGGTGAGGATAAGGCCTGGGTCACACTCGTTGGTTCTAGACTTTGAGGAAGAGGATATTTAGTGAAAATATTGAGTTGTTTGAGTTAGAAAATATTATTCATGGATCGGGTAGTCATGGAGTGTGTTCGGCGATTTGAGGATGGTGGAGTGTCTATTGGACCTAAGGAAGAAACATATTGAGGTGAAAGAGATAATTGTGTATCTATCGGGCCTAGTTGTGAAGTAGTAAGAGATGTGTTCACGTCAATAACAGGTTCTGACACCACTGGTACAGTAGATGGTGGAGGTACGGGAACAGATGCGGCCTGAGCAGCATTTGAAGAGGATGTTGTAGACGGAGAGAAAAAGGACCCGATGGAGGCTAGTTTTTTTTCTTCATCAAAAAGTACATGCCGAGAGAGATAGACTCTATTTGTTTTGGGCTCAAGACAACAGTAAGCATTTTAGGTTAAAGAGTACCCAATGAAAACACACAGAATGGACTTGGGCTGGATTTTTAGTGTGTTGTAAGGCCTGGTTAAAGGATAATAGATACACCCAAAAGTTTTTAATTTAAGATAATTGGGCTTTTGTCCAAAGAGAGCCTCAAAGGATGATTTTTTTTGAAGGAGAGGAGTGGGTTTACGGTTGATTAGATATGTGGTAGTATGAAAGGCATGTGGCCAATATGAGAGAGGAAGATTAGCATTGTGAAGTAAGGTGAGACCAGTCTCAACTAAGTGACGATGACAACATTCAGAGACGCCATTTTTTTGAGGTATGTGAGGTGCAGTCGTGTAATGACTAATCCCATGAAGAGAGAGAAACGGTTTGAGACTGATATGTTCACCACCATTATAAGAGTAAAGACTTTTTATTTATGCTTGAAACCGTTTCTCAACAAGATTTTTAAATTGAGGAAAAATGATCTTGACACAGAATTTTACATTAATGGGATAAAACCACATATATTTTGTGTAATGGTCAACAAAAATTAAATAATAGCGAGAACCATCAAGACCAACACAATGAGTGGGTCCCCCACACATTAGTATAAATAATATCAAGAGAAGCATGACTTTGACAAGATGAATACAAAGAATTCAATTTATTGTTCACAATAGGAAGAGAAAAATGATTGACAAGACTTTGAACAACTTTGAAAGACGGATGTCCAAGGCGTTTGTGCCATCCATCAAACGAGGTTCGTTCATGCACGTTTGCAACAATTTTAGAGGAGGAGCCCATCAGTGAGTTCAAAAAATGATAAACGCCACTTTTACATGGACCTCTTACTAAGGTCGCCCCCGTGGTCCAATCCTTCACAAGAAAATAAGAGGGGTGAAACTCACGAAAAACATTATTTTGAGATGTGAAATGATGAACGGAAATTAAATTTTTGCAAATATTGGGAACATAAAGAGTATCATGAAGAACAAATATCTTTCCTGGTGATTTTAAGTCAAAAGAACCAATATGTGAGACTGCCAAACCTGATCCATCACCAATCACAACTTCATCAGTGCCATCATACTCAGAATGAATAGATAAATTAGTCAAGTCACTAGTAATATTATGAGAAGTAGCAGAGTTAAGAAGCCATTTCTGATCCTGTTGATTGGATGTAATTATACAGTTGGCCGTGACCTCTGATGAATGGATATGTGGGCAAGACTTAGCTATATGGCCTATTTGATAACAAAATTGGCATTTTGGTTGATAACGACTCTGAGTGGACCGGTTGATCGAGAATTTGCGGTTGTCTTTGGATGGCCCTTGAGGAAATTTATTTTGGCTTGGAGACCGAGAAGACCAATTAGTCTTAAAGGAGCCCTTCGGGTGAGATCAACACAGTTTCAATAGAAAAACCACCACACTTTTTCATTAACTGTTGAATGAAATATATACAAGGATAGAACCTATTTTAGGTAACTAATACATATGTACATTAGCTATAATCTTGTAGTAATATGGCTGAAAATATTCGTAACAGCTAGAGTACAAATCTTCGATGGTAATCTGTTGACTGGGCAGAATTGGTGCAATCTTCTATCTGTTGAATGGGCAGAATTGGTGCAATCATCCGCAATACGCCCCCGCAAGATGGGGCTTCCATCGGTAAGACCAATCTTGGATCTAAGAATTTCAGTGAGGATAAGGCCTGGGTCACACTCGTTGGTTCTAGACTTTGAGGAAGAGGATGTTTAGTGAAAATATTGAGTTGTTTGAGTTAGAAAATATTATTCATAGATCGGGTAGTCATGGAGTGTGTTCGGCGATTTGAGGATGGTGGAGTGTCTATCGGACCTAAGGAAGAAACAGATTGAGGTGAAAGAGATAATTGTGTATCTATCGGGCCTAGTTGTGAAGTAGTAAGAGATGTGTCCACGGTAATAATAGGTTCTGACACCACTGGTGTAGTAGATGGTGGAGGTACGGGAACAGATGCGGCCTGAGCAGCATTTGAAGAGGATGTTGTAGACGGAGAGAAAAAGGACCCGATGGAGGCTAGTTTTTTTTCTTCATCAAAAAGTACATGCCGAGAGAGATAGACTCTATTTGTTTTGGGCTCAAGACAACAGTAAGCATTTTAGGTTAAAGAGTACCCAATGAAAACACACGGAATGGAATTGGGCTGGATTTTTAGTGTGTTGTAAGGCCTGGTGGGCTGGATTTTTAGTGTGTTGTAAGGCCTGGTTAAAGGATAATAGATACACCCAAAAGTTTTTAATTTAAGATAATTGGGCTTTTGTCCAAAGAGAACCTCAAAGATGATTTGTTTTGAAGGAGAGGAGTGGGTTTACGGTTGATTAGATATGTGGTAGTATGAAAGGCATGTGGCCAATATGAGAGAGGAAGATTAGCATTGTGAAGTAAGGTGAGACCAGTCTCAACTAAGTGACGATGACAACATTCAGAGACGCCATTTTTTTGAGGTATGTGAGGTGCAGTCGTGTAATGACTAATCCCATGAAGAGAGAGAAACGGTTTGAGACTGATATGTTCACCACCATTATAAGAGTAAAGACTTTTTATTTATGCTTGAAACCGTTTCTCAACAAGATTTTTAAATTGAGGAAAAATGATCTTGACACAGAATTTTACATTAATGGGATAAAACCACATATATTTTGTGTAATGGTCAACAAAAATTAAATAATAGCGAGAACCATCAAGACCAACACAATGAGTGGGTCCCCCACACATTAGTATAAATAATATCAAGAGGAGCATGACTTTGACAAGATGAATACAAAGAATTCAATTTATTGTTCACAATAGGAAGAGAAAAATGATTGACAAGACTTTGAACAACTTTGAAAGACGGATGTCCAAGGCGTTTGTGCCATCCATCAAACGAGGTTCGTTCATGCACGTTTGCAACAATTTTAGAGGAGGAGCCCATCAGTGAGTTCAAAAAATGATAAACGCCACTTTTACATGGACCTCTTACTAAGGTCGCCCCCGTGGTCCGATCCTTCACAAGAAAATAAGAGGGGTGAAACTCACGAAAAACATTATTTTGAGATGTGAAATGATGAACGGAAATTAAATTTTTACAAATATTGGGAACATAAAGAGTATCATGAAGAACAAATATCTTTGCTGGTGATTTTAAAGTCAAAAGAACCAATATGTGAGACTGCCAAACCTGACCCATCACCAATCACAACTTCATCAATGCCATCATACTCAGAATGAATAGATAAATTTGTCAAGTCACTAGTAATATTATGAGAAGCAGCAGAGTTAAGAAGCCATTTCTGATCCTGTTGATTGGATGTAATTATACAGTTGGCCGTGACCTCTGATGATTGGAGATGTGGGCAAGACTTAGCTATATGGCCTATTTGATCACAAAATTGGCATTTTGGTTGATAACGACTCTGAGTGGACCGGTTGATCGAGAATTTGCGGTTGTCTTTGGATGGCCCTTGAGGAAATTTATTTTGGCTTGGAGACCGAGAAGACCAATTAGTCTTAAAGGAGCCCTTCGGGTGAGATCAACCATATGAACCAGAGTGTTGCTTGTGATGATGAGAATAATTTGTAGAGGCCACAAGCTGCTGAATTGAAGACTCCAGATGCCGTAGGTAAGTTTCATGCCCCCACAAGAATATCGTGAACCTCTTCAAAGGCCAGAGATGTTTCCCGTACGCGAATTGGTGCAGCAATTTCCCTGAAATCATAGCCCAAACCGTTAAGAATATAAAAGGTAAGATCATCAACAAATATTGGATGATCGATGAGTACGATCTCGTCGGCAAGGGCTTTTACTGCATGTAGATAATAAAAAATGGAGCGGTTTCCTCGCTGAATCAAGGTAAGTTTTTCCTTGAGTTGCATGGGTCGGGTTCTAGATTTACGGCATACACGTGATGAAGTTTTTTTCCAAGCCTCGTGAGAGGTTTTGGCAGTGACGATGAGATGAGTAATGGTAGTTGAGGTGGAAGCCAAAATGACGCTCATGATTAATTTATCCTAACGAACCCAATGAGTTTTATTTAACTCGGTGGGAGAGGTGCCAGCAAGGGAGGGGCACTACCTTTAAGGTACTTGTATCAGTTCGAGATTATATCCTATAAGGAGGGCCTCAAATTGTGCTCTCCATTGAGGAAATGTGGATGAGGTTAATTTCTCATTGATTTGTATAGTGATGTTGAGAGCAATGAGGGAATTTTCGGTGGAAGAGGTGGGATGAGTGTTTGGGTGGGATTCAGAGATTTGCTCAGTAGAGGATGACATTTTAGAGAGGAGGATCTATTTGCTCATAGGAGATCTTTGGCTCCAAAGGAATTTCATAAAGAAGATCCCTTAGCCACTCAGCCTCTTTTCCAATTTTGGCCAATGCTACAAACTCCGACTCTATTGTTGAGTATGTAATGTATGTTTGTTCCTTAGACTTCTAAGAAACTGCACCTTATCCAAGAGTAAACAGCCAACCTAAAGTAGACTTTTTTTCTCCCGCACTTAATATCCAACTAGCGACGATATATCCTTTTAGGATGGTTGGAACTTTGTACATTGTAGTCCGAGATTTTTGGTTTTCTTTAAGTAACCAAGAACCCTTTCTATGGCCGTCCAATGTCCCAAACTTGTATTGCTAGTAAACCTACTTATTTTACTCACAACAAATGCAATATCTGGTCTTGTACATTGTGCCACATACATAAAGCTTTCAATTGTACTTGCATATTCAATTTGAACTATTGCTCTTCCATTGTTCTTTATTAACTTGATTCTTAGATCCAACGGGGTATTTCCCTCTTCAATGTTCGGTTATTTATCACATTTTCAACACAATGTGATTGGCTTAATGTATAATCCTCACTATCCTTTTAAACTTTAATGCCAAAGATAGTATCCACTTGTCCATGATCCTTCATTTTGAACATGGAGGATAGAAACCTCTTCATTTCTTTAATCAATTTTATGCTATTACTAATGATTAACATATCATCCACATAAAGATATAAAAATATAATTATACTATCACACTTTAGTATATAAACATTTAATTACTCAATCATGATTAAAACCATTTGACATAATTTTAGAGTCAAATTTCTCAGAGATGGTTGTTTTAATCCATCTAAGGACTTGACTAATTTGCATGTCTTATGTTCATTTTTCAATAAAACAAACCCTTTTGGGGTTCCATATAGACCTCGAGATCCCCATTCAGAAATGTCGTCTTGTCATCCATTTGATGAACATGTAAATCATATTAATGCTAATGCAAGCAAGATCCTTATTGTGGTTATCTTAGCTATTGGTGCATGTGTAAAAATAGTTGATTCCTTCCTTTTGTCGATACTCTTTAGCTACTAATATAGCTTTAAGGTATTGACTGTACCATCAGAATTATATTTCCTTCTAAACACATTTACAACCAATGGATTTTGATCTTTTTTGTAAATCAACAATTTCCCAAGTGTTGTTCAATATAATAGAATCCATTTAATCACTTATTGCATATTTCCAAAATATGCAATATCTATAAGACATTACATCTTTATAAGTTTTAGGATCACTTTCAACTTCAATAGCAAAAGAAATTGTTCTTACAATATCCTTCCTATCTCCCTTCACTAAGTAGAGAGAAATAAGTTGGGAATTTATTTCGTTTGATCCTAGACTCTTTTCTTTTCTATCTCTTTTACTTCTTTGAAGTTCACTTGATAGTTCAATATCTCTCATAGATGTTTCTACTTGTGATTCTTTAGAAGCGGGAGTGTCTACATGAGTTTCTTTTTGAGAATATTTTGTTGCCAATACATTCTTGAAGAACTTTACATCTCTTGATTCTATTACAACATTAGATTCTAAGTTTAATAATCGATAGGTTTTGCTATGCAAAGCATATCCCACAAAGGTACATTTAATACCTCTAGGATCTAATTTGACTCTATTAGGACCCTTACTTTGAAATAATTTATATTTGGTTTCCTTCTTTTTCATATTTCATATGTAGAAACCTTATTCTTTTTCAAAATAATCATATTTACTAAATGGCATGCACTAAGTAAGGTTTCAGAACATGGTATTAATGATTTCTAAGAATGTTTTATTCTTTCTTTCTACTAAACTATTTTGTTCAGGTGTACGTGGTGTAGAACATTGGTGTATGATGCCATTTTGTTCACAAAATATATTTAATTCAATTGAAAAATATTCTCCACCTCTATCACTTTTAAGAGTCTTTATTTTCTTCCTAATTGATTTTTAACTTATGCTTTATATACTTTTAAAGGCTTCATCTTTATGTTTTAACAATAAACATAAGTATACCTAGAACAATCATCAATGAATGTTATAAAATATCTACTACCGGATCTTGTTAGCATGTTATTCAATTCACAAATATCGGAAGATACAAGTTCAAGTAATTGTGATGATCTTTCTATGCTATGAAATGATTTTTTAATTATATTAGATTTAATGCAAATTTCACATTTATCTAAGTTATCAACTTCACATGATATCACTCTACATTTAACCATTCTTTTCATAGTAATAATACCTATGAGTGCTAATCTACCATGTCGTAAATTAAATGAATCAATTATATAAGCAAATGAATTATTTTTATTAGAGTCATCCTCAACAATATATAGTTTGACAATTCCTTCACTCGAATAGTCTTTATCAACAAAGTTACCCATTTCAGGTCAATACAAGTTCTCCCGACTCAAATACAGATTTGATTCTCGATTTTCCCAAAAGAACTCTACTTGCTAAGTTTCTATTCATTTCTTGTACATGAAGAACATTGGTGAAAGTAATCTTCTTTCCCAAAGTGAAGATGATATTGAGGCCCCTTTGCCAATCACTTTAGAACATCCTTCATTTCCCATTTGAATTTCTTGTCAATCCACGATGTCATTATAAGTTTTGGAAAGTGACTTATCATAATAAACATGGATTGTCTCACAGGTGTCATAATACCAACCCGAAATTTAGCTTTAGATTAGATTCTGCTCACGATAACGATAATATATTCAACGGAGTTCACATTTTCCTCTTTTTGTTGTTTTTTTATGTCTGCAATCTTTTGTACATTGTCCAGATTTCTCACAAACATATCAAGGTCCCTTGGACTTGGTTTTGAACCTCTCTTGGTCCTTTTTAGTACCAAGGGGCTTCTCACTCTTTCGGTATTTGTTAGAGTGATCCACATTGTCCATGGCATTGGCTTTCGAATAGCCATCATAAGAACTTTTTCTCTTATCTCACACCCTTAACTCTTTCGCTATGCGAAGATTTTTTGTGTATGTTTCAAATAAAGATTTTTGAAATTGTGAAGAATCTTCTTTCTATAACCTTTCCAAGTTAGAGCTAATTTAGCAATAATTTCTTCAACTTGAAATGATTTGGGAAATTCAATCTTCACCTCTTTCAATTTATTGACAATGATTTGGCGTTCATATACTTGAGGCAACAATAGGATGTTATCTAATATCTTAAAATCAAAATATTTTGAAATTAAAAATTTCTTAGTACCTTCCTCCTCGATCTTGTATTTGTTTTCAAGTGCATCCCAGATTTTCTTCGCCAAAGTGGTGTTGGTGTAAAGAACGTACAAGGGATCAAAAAGAGCATTAAGAATGTGATCCCGAGAAATCAACTCGTCCTCTTGTCTTTTCTTTCTCTCGGCCCGTACTTCTTCAAAATCTTCATCGATTGCTTTAGAAATTGGTTCCAAATTGGATCAAGCACATAAAAGATCTTTTACGCCGTTAGTAGGAATTTGAGTTTGTCTTGCCATCGGATGAAGTTGGTTTCACCAAACCAGTCCAAATGAACCAAGTCTTGGTTCATCATTTTGACAGTTGCAAGTGTAGTTTCCGTCTCCATCGCATTAGGAATATCATTTGAGATTTTTGTAAAACAATACAACAATAGAAAGAAAAGGAATGAAGATATATATACCAAAAAATGGAATAGAATAGCAAGACTTGAATATGTAATCAAACATTTTCCTTAAATGATATTTGTCTCTTCTCCAAATGTTTTTGAGGATTCAAATGGCAAATAGTTCGAAGGATTAATCAAGCCTTATGAAAAACACCAAAGCACAAGTGTTTCTTCAATATGAACAAGTGAAAACTTCGAAGAACAAGTTTGATTGAGAGGTTTGATATTTGGAATAAAATGGATATCATGTATTGATTGATTGTTTGGAAATAGAATACTAACTCATACTTTGATCTCGTGAGTCTTTCTTTGACTTTCTCTTTGACTTTCTACATACGTGGCACTTTTATTTTGAGCATCGGAGGCGAAGCATAACAATAGTCCCCCAAGTTTAGGCATGATTATTTATGTAATGCATGGACTTTGAATGTAAACTAAATTGAGATAAAAAGTTTTTTGTAGGGGGATGGTCTTTACCATACCACTATAGTTGGAAACATACCTGATTCATACAGACCCTCTGTAGGTGATGTCTGAAGTGGTTTACTTAGTAATTTTTCACCTTTCGGAACTTCTCTGAGAATGGTTACTGAAGCAGAACAATTCTGAAGTTGTGTCTTCTGAAGTGCCTTTACATATCCGAAGCACTAGCTGAACTGGTTGAAGTGTGCCCAAGATTCGTAGGGCCTCAGAGTTGATAACTACGCGGCATTTTGTTTTTAATAACTTTGAGAAACACGAGGCGTCCTTAATTATGGTGCCCCAATGATTTGATGTCGTGGCACGTTTCCAATGAAAGACAGCTGAAGCGGTTCGACTTCCAATGCACGTAACCGTCACCACATTTAATGCATAATGATAGCTTTCTTCCATGTACCTTGCGAATTTCAGATGCATAAAGGCGCGTGGAATAGACGTCCTAATCTAGGCTGTAAAAGATGAAGCGTCAGATGTACTGAGTGGCTCAGATTTAAACTATCAAATGGATGGTCAAATGATGCGGATCACGATCCAACGGCTGGGGGTTGAGTGGGTCTACCTATAAGAAGCACAAACCTTTGAGAGAATTTCTTTACTTTTGCACGAATCTTTGCATCTTTTTTTTCTTAAATTTCTTAAATCTTCAAATTTTTTCCAAGAACTCTTCAAGTTGACATTCTTCTAAGTGTTCTTCTCTATTGAGTTTTTCTTTCTTCTCGTTACTTTTGCGAATTTCAGTGTTCTTCCTTCTTCATCATCTTTAAGAATCTCGCAAGTATTGTAATCATTGTAATTTGTGAAAGTTTTGAAATAGCTTGTAAATCGATGGCTTATTCAGCATTTTCGGGGAACATGTAGACATTAGCGAAATACCTAGTGAAATGGGGGTACAAATAACCAACACAGCTGACCTCGTCAGAGCAATTGAGGCTGGACGAGGTGCCTCAATTTCTAGTGAAGGAAGGGAGAGGATGACATAGCCTGGGGGCAGCCAAAATTCCTTCTTCCGTAGATCTCACCTATCTCGCAAACCTTAAGGAGAAATATAGGATTTCCTATGACATCGAACTTCTTTCCCCATCTCCTAACAAGCGAGCTTGTTATCCTAGGCAAGGCCGTGTCACCGTTAGTGAGTTTTCACTGAAGGATGGGCTTCGCCTGCCTATCCATCATTTTTTCTGAGCTGTCCTTAGGCTATACAGGTTGGCCCCTACCTAGCTCGTCCCTAATGCATGGCCCAATTGGTGTGTTCTTACTTTATCTAGAAGGAGGCCTCCTTGGGCGAGGATATGCCTTTGTACGTCTTCCAGATGATATACCAACCTAGACCCTTAGGAAAATGGGACTCCAGGGGATGGTATTCGTTATGTCCTTGGAGGTTGCGCTCCCTTTTCGTTGTAGGCATGCCCTCTTGTATCAAAGGATGGAAAGAGATCTGGTTCTGGGTCAGGGGGAAGTAGTAAGAGTGTGAGGGTGACATTGTCCCATACATCAAAGTCCCAACCTCTTACTCTGACGCCCGTGAGTGCATTCTTTGCTTCTTTGATTTTTTGAACTGACGAGGTCTGATACTTACATTTCTTGTGTTTGTTTTGCAGGGTCGGTTGAATGGTTTGAGTTTACCGAGATTGACTGGGATACTCTTACTAAGGTCTACAAAAAATCCTCAGACTCGCGTGACTTCGATCGTTTGATCCAATCGAGGCACTTTTTTGAAGATTTTTATCTAATGGCAAGGAGGGGTAAGATGTCCTTACACTGCCATTTTCTTGACCTTTTTTTTGTAGAATTTAATTTTGCTGGCCCTATTCATTTTTTGTTTGCAGAAACATTCAAGAAGAGGAGGCACCCCACTCCTGACATGGCCACAATCCTCACCGCCACTTCTACCTCAGGAAAAAAAGGGATGAAGCCCTTATCTGTTGGAGAAAAGCAGGTGAAGGACAAAATTGAGAGGGTCAATAAGAAACCTATATCTCAAAAGGAGGGACGACCCCCTATGCCAGATAGGGGGGAAAAAGTTGTGGATGATGAACCTAAAAAGATGTTTAGAATCCCGACCCTAATGGGGCGGGTGGTTCCATAAATGTCCTTCTTACCCTGCTCTAAGATCCCAGCAGTGGAGAAGCTACTAGGTAGGTTAATGGTTGTGGCCTCTAGGGGACAGAAGATGCCAACTATTGTGGAGCCCTACGGGGAGGACCTCGCCAAAAAGGCAAGGACTACAAATGTCTCCACCACTTCAAAAGCTCCTAAGTCCAAACTTGCCTTAAAGAAAAAGATAGAGGAATTGGTGCAGAGGCTCTCAGCATGCTCCGTCTAGAGGTCCAAACTGCAACTGCCACTTACCACAAGTACTGGATGGAGAGGTAGCAAAATTATATTGAAACAAGTGACGCTGTCGACGTCTTTGTGACAATGGTGAGCCGGCTTGGTGGGCCTTTGGCATGGCCATAGAGGCTGAAGCGCTCTTTAAAAACCTTCAAAGTAAGAATCGAGGGTTCGTGAATAAAGCCTCTCAGGTTGAGGAGGCTGCCAGCAAGGCCAATGCGAAAGTAGAAGCATGGCCATAGAGGCTGAAGCCCTCTTTAAAAACCTTCAAAGTAAGAATCGAGGGTTCGTGAATAAAGCCTCTCAGGTTGAGGAGGCTGCCAGCAAGGCCAATGCGAAAGTAGAAGCCTTGAGGAAGCAACATTCTGAGGAGTCGGTGAAACTCGTCTTTACTTTGGCGAAGATTGAATCTTTGAAAAAGAAGGTCTATCTATATCAAAGCGAGGTGGACTCCCTTACTAAGTGAGTGGAGACTTTTGATGCACATCAAAAGCTGGCAGCTGAGGCCTTGGAGAAGGCCAATAAAAAGAATGTTGCTCTAAAAGAGCAGGTGGGAAAATTGAACTCCAAAGTGTCTGACTTGACTGAGAAGGTGAAGGTGCAAGTCAGACTACTGGTAGCGATGTAGAAAAGCATTTCCTTGCTAACTTCCATCTGACAAAGGTATACAAAAGTTTCACGAAGTACTGGCGGATGTATGCATACACTGACATGGTGAAGTGGCTGGATGTAAACATCCAAGGCATCAACACCAATGAGTTAAGAGCATAATTCCTCGAAGATGAGGAGGAGCCTAAACCTTAAACTTCAGTAGATGGAAGCCATGTGATTGAACTTGAGGATGATGCAACTGAAGAGGCTGCTGAAGAAGTGGTTTCTAATTCAATTCATACGTTTTGTGGCTCCTCCTCCCCTACCTGCTTAGAAAGTAGTTCTCCATTTGTACTTTTCATATTTTTTCTTTTGTCTAAGTATAATGGCCTTGGCCTATATTATGTACATATTCTGAAATGAATGAAGTCCTTCTTTTATTCAATACTTGAGTTATTTTACTTATGCTTCTTTACGATTTGTGTTCAAATCTAATGTGCTCTTTACGATCTGAACTACTTCATAATAACATCAGACGCATAACAACTTCCAAGGTTTAACAACCTCAAACTAGTAGCAAGGTCAAACTTATACAACATGAACCTCAGCAACAATCAATCTTGTAAAGTAAAATTTTTTACAAGTGTTGGAAGGTCTTATATCTTAACAAAGTTCAAAACTGAATCACATCAGACATTAATAACGAATTTAACTAGAGTTCTCTTAACCACTTCAGATCAGATATGTGTAATATCTAAGTAACATCAGACCTTTGTTCATAGAACTTTGACAACATCTCAATCACTAAAATTTGCCCAAGTGTTAGAAGGTCGTGTACCTTAATAGGTTTTTGATCTCAAGCACATCAATATTTATAGACTAAGGCCCTTCAGCACTTCAATTTGTCTTTTATCCTTTTGCTGAGTATGTGGTTGAGTGGTTCGCCCATGCTAAGGCTTTCCTAACAGCTTTAGCTATTAAAAGCATGTGCCACACTTCGCGAGCACAGATGTGGTCCTTTTTGGAATCCAACTCCATCGAAATGCCCACACATCTCTTCATAGGGACATATCATCTATGAAGAGGCTTCCACTTTAATCTTTGTCAATAGGAGATACTTTATAATTCTTTATGAGCTTGCTTTAATAAACGTATTTTTAACTTTCTTGAGCCTCAGTTGAGCGGTTTACCCATGCTGAGGCTTCCTTAACAACTTTAATTATTAAAGGCATGCACCACACTTCGCGAGTGAAGATGTGGTCCTTTTTTGGGACCCAACCCTTTGACAAGTATTTTACGCTTTCCCGCATAAGGATGGTTCGTCTATGCAAAGGTCGTGTACCTTAATAGGTTTTTGATCTCAAGCACATCAATATTTATAGACTAAGGCCCTTCAGCACTTCAATTTGTCTTTTATCCTTTTGCTGAGTATGTGGTTGAGTGGTTCGCCCATGCTGAGGCTTTCCTAACAGCTTTAGCTATTAAAAGCATATGCCACACTTCGCGAGCACAGATGTGGTCCTTTTTGGAATCCAACTCCATCGAAATGCCCACACATCTCTTCATAGGGACATATCATCTATGAAGAGGCTTCTCCTTTAATCTTTGTCAATAGGAGATACTTTATAATTCTTTATGAGCTTGCTTTAATAAAAGTATTTTTAACTTTCTGGAGCCTCAGTTGAGCGGTTTACCCATGCTGAGGCTTCCTTAAAAACTTTAATTATTAAAGGCATGCGCCACACTTCGCGAGTGAAGATGTGGTCCTTTTTTGGGACCCAACCCTTTGACAAGAATTTTACGCTTCCTCGCATAAGGATGGTTCGTCTATGCAGAAGCACCCCTCAGGGCTTTTAGCCTCTTGAGAAGGAATTTTAACTTATGATCAATATAATGAAAGACATTCTTATTGAATCTCAAACTGTATATACAAGATGTTTACATCATTGATAATATTTACCCATATGTTTTACACTCCATAGATGAAGTTGTGCCTTTTCATCCATATTCTCAATCCTGTAAGTTCCCGGCAAAACCTCTTCACTGATGCGGCAAGGATCTTCTCAATTAGGACTAAGGGTTCCTAAGCCCTGCTCTTTAGATGATGGAAATACTCTTCGAAGTACCAATTCATTCAAACGAAATGACTTCTTTTTCACTTTCTAATTGTAGTAGCTAGTCATTTTCCTTTGATAAATGGCTAATTTTGCTTGAGAATTGTCACTCTTTTCTTCAAGGAAGTCGAGTTCACATCTTCTTATTTTGTCATTAGTTATTTCGTTGAAGTGTATTCGACGAGGAGATGATAGACCTACTTCAACTGAGCTCATAGCCTCGGTCCCATAAAACATAGAAAATGGGGTCTCTCTTGTTGTAGTTCTACTTGTAGTCTTGATAGCCTAGAGAACCTGAGGTAGTTCATCGACCCATGCCCTTTTGAGGCATCTAGATACCTTTTCAGTGTATACTTAATCATTTTGTTAACAGCCTCGATCTACCCATTTGCCTGGGGAAGATGTGGGGGAGGAAAAATGCTTCTTGATGCCCAGTTTCTCACACAAATTTCTAACATTCTTGTTGTCAAACTGTCTACCATTATCTGACATAATCGAATGGGAGATTCTGAACCGACGGATGATATTCTTCTCCCTTTCGGTGAAGTAATCAATGGCAACAATAGCGAGACTAGAGCTTCCTCTCCCTTCTGGAAGAGGTCCTATAAGATCAATTCTCCATTTTACAAATGGCCAAGGGTTGGATACAACATTCTACTCCTGGGAAGGTTGCCTTTGAATAAAAACGAAGCATTGACACTTGTCACAGTTTTCTAAAAAACTATTGTGCATTATTTTTCAAAGTAGGCCAGTAATATCCCTATTTTAGTATTTTCTGTGCTAAGGACCACCCATCAGTGTGGTTCTCATATAACCCTTCATGGATTTCTCGAAGTACATAGTTTACTTACTCTTCTCTAATGCATCTAAGTAGGGATAGTGAGAACCCACGTTTGTATAGTACATCGTCTTAGAAGACAAAGCGGGCAGCTCTCCTTCTGAGCTTCTGAGCCTCCTTCTTCTTAGAGAGTAAGGTTTGGTCTTTAAAGAATGATATGATTGGTTTCATCTAGGATGGAGTGTCTTCAACCCACATAACAATCTTGCCCATGGTGGTAGAAGGTCTGGAAATATGCTCTATAGGCACAACTGTGAGCAGTTCGCAATCTTTGCTGTTTACTAGTTTTGATAGCGCATCAGCATGGACGTTCTTGGAGCATGGGACTTACACCAGTTCGAACCTTTCAAAGGATGGGATGGAACCCATAACAAATTTCATGTATGCTACCATAGATTTAACTCTGGCTGAAAAATTATCATGAAATTGACTTACTATTAGCAGGGAGTCACTATTGATGATGAGCCTTTTTATTTGCATCTCTTTGGTTAATCTTAGGTCGACGAGGAGAGCCTTGTATTCTACTGCATTATTAGCGGCTTTAAAACCAAATCTCATGGCACTAGCAAGCTTATGTCCCTTTGGACAGACTAAGATAATTTTTACTCCTGACCCTATCTCTCCTGAGGATCCATCAATCGTAAGGTTCCAGGTTGGAGGTTCAGCATGTTCCACAACCCACTTAAGTAACTCCTTGAAGCATCGGGCTTTTGCAGCACTTGTTTGAGTGGGAAGTTCGTCAACACGTGTTTACTATGGGCTTGGAAATATGGTATCAACTTTCTTGATGCTGTTATCAAAGAAAGAGCTAGCTTCTCGACGTATGGATAATGAGTCTCTATTGCCAAGAGTGCTTTGCTGACGTAGTAAATAGGCAGTTGGTGATTGTTCTCTCCTCTTATCAAAACTGAACTGATAGCCTCGAAAGTCATTCCTAAGTATAACTGTAGTGGCTTATGATCCTATGGTTTGGAGATGAGAGGAGCCTATCCCAAGTGCTTCTTTAGCCCTCGTAAGGCTACATTGCATTCCTCTATCCATTGAAACTTATTTCCTCCCTTGAGGATCTTAAAAAAGGGTAGGCACTTCTATGTTACCTTGGAGACGAAGTGGTTCAAAGCTGCTAGTCGTCCAGTGAGGCTCTGTACCTCTTTTGGTTTTTTAGATGACCTCATTTCAATTAAAGCTTTGACCTTTTCAAGGTTTGCCTCAATGTCTCTTTGATTGACGATGTAGCGCAAGAGCTTTTTAGAGGAAACTCCAAAGGCACATTTTAAAGGATTAAGTTTCATCCGGTATCTTCTCAAAATTTGGAAGGTCTCATTAAGGTATTTAACATGATCTCCTACTTTTAAAGCCGATGAACATTTTATTGACAAGTCTTTGATATGTAGCTCCGACACTTTTCAGCCCGAATGGCATGACCTTGTAGCAATAAAAACCCTTATCTGTGATGAAAGAGGTGTGCTCCTCATCTGTTGAGAACATATGGATTTGGTTGTACCCAGAATATGCATCCATGAAGCTAACAAGCTCCTGTCTGGCATTTGAATCCACTAGCTTCTCTATTCTGGGAAGTGGAAAACTGTCCTTAGGATAGGCCTGGTTTAAATTTGAAAAGTCTATGCAAACTTTCAACATTCCGTTGTGCTTTTTGACCTATACTGGGTTAGAAACCCAGTTAGGATATATTGATTCCCGGATAGATCCATTGTTGATCAGCTTCTTAACCTTATCCTTTAGAGCCTCATATCTTTCAGGGTTGAGAGCTCTTCTCTTTTGTTTATGTATGACAACCTTTGGATCCATGTTCAAGTGGTGGCAACTGATCTTTGGATCAATGCCTACCATGTCGCCACGTTTCCAAGCGAAGACATCAAGATTTTTTAGCAAGAAGCTTCTCAACTCCTCATTTGCTTCTACGGGTAGGTTTCTTCCCATCTGCAAGTGTTTTGAGGGATCCTGTAAGTCTACTAGGAAGTTCTCCAGTCCCTATAAGTTAGCTACTTCTTCAGCGGCAATCTATTCTTCAGGGGGTCTATTTTTTATGCAGGGCCTCTTCTTCAAATGTTCGTATGACACCGGGATGTCCTCTTCTTTAGGGGCATCGATTATCTCAACGTCTCTCCTTAATCAGGGGCACTCCCTTCTTTAGGGGCATCGTTCACGTCAAGGTTTATGGCTGTGACTTTGACGGTTCTTGGTTCAACTTTCCTTAGAAAATTCAAGTAACATTCCCTAGCACTTCCCTGATTACCTCGAATTGTAGTGATGTAATTTACAGTTGGGAATTTCATATATAAGTGATGAACGGAGGTGATAGCCCATAACACCTTTAAGGCTGGCCTCTTAAGTGCTCTATGATAGGCAGAACGATTATCAACTACCAAAAATTCCATGAAATGGTGAGCTAGTCAAGGATGCAATCCTCATCTCTATTGCTAGAGTGATTTTACCCCTTGGGATGATGCTATCTTCTATAAAGTTATACAAATGGGTGTTCATCGGGGTCAACTCGTGGTCAACTTTCATCTTGTCAAAGGTGATTTCAAAGATGATGTTAACCGATTTTCCATTATCCTCTAACATTCTTTTCAGGTCATTACAGGCCACGACTGCCCTCACCACTAGGGCATCACAGTGTGGATAATGCATGCCTGTTACATCCTCTTGAGTAAATGTGATTGGTGGAATTACTCTTCCAGTAGAGGATTGGTTAACTATGAAACTTGTCATATGAGGGTCTTTTACTTCTCTAGCATGACCTTTCTACGAGTTTCTAGATTCTTTTCCAACGTGTGGGCCTCCAATGATTGTGTCAATTTCCTTTATGGCTTCCTGGCCATTGTTTTTTGGGGGCTCCGTCTTTGCCTTTGACATTCTCTAGGTCTTTTTGTATCATTATCCCTCCCTCTTGGGGGATCATTTCTGTTGGGGAGCCTTAGCTCAACATTCTCATGCTGTTAGGTTTGCATGGGAGGAGCATCTCTTTGGAGGCACCTGCCTCTTCCTTAATTTTTGTTGCGGGAGTATCTTGTGACATCCCAATAGTTCTCAGTGTGGTGTCCATGGGATTAATGGTAGGTACAATAATTGGGCATTTCATCCCTATTTCTAGGTTCAATGCCTCACCTCTATCTCTTCTCCTTTGTGGGTTCCTTTGGTAGGGCTGGCACTGATGTATTTTAGTATCATGGTTTACCTCTTCATAAGCCAAAGTGGGTACTGTATTAAGTGTTGCTGCAGCTAGTGCTTGTCTATAGTTAAGTGGTGCCTGGTGATCCATCAAATGGAAGGTAAGTCATTTCTCTCTTTTCATCTGAAAGGGGGGGGAGGGAGAGTCCCTTCATGGCCATGTCCTTTGGTCTCTCAATTATTCATTGAGGATTTCTCATCTTATCATTTCTAATAGGACATCATAGATAGTAGGGTCCTTGTTCTGTACTTCTCTCCAGATGAGAGAGTTCATCTCTAAACCTCCTCTTAAGGCAGTTAAAGCTTCCCTATCTGTGACTTGCACACAGTAGGTCATTTCGCCAGTAAAATGGGATAAGAAACTCCAGCGTCTCGCCTTGTTGTTGCTTCATGTCTTACAATCGTTGAATGGTCTTTCGTCCTCCTTGCTAGTTGCGAAGTGTTTTAGAAACGTCCTTTTGAGGTCCGGCTAGTTCCGAATGCTACCTTTTGGTAGCCTAGTATACCAGATTTCAGCTCATCTACTCAAGGTCAAGTGGAAAGCCTTGCACTTCATAGCTGGGGTGGCCCATTTCAAATTCATATGTGTCTTAAAGTTGTCGAGGTGTTTCGCAGGGTCGCCTATCCCATCATACTTAGGAATTTTAGGGAGTGTGAGTGATTTAGCATCAGGGCGTTCCTAATGGCATGTGAGAACGGTGATGGTCATCATCGTCATCGAGGTCGCATGACCTCTGTAGTTCATCAGAATTCTCTTCCTCCCTTTTTTAAGTTTGGAAATGTGGTTGGGAGGGTTCTGCTTCACTCATAGCCATGTCCCTTCTCTCATGCCTATTTCTAGGCGGAGGAACCCGATGCACTTCATGGTAAACTAGTTTTTGTCTTTCATTTCAAGGAGACTCATGTGCCTATTTCTAGGCGCATGAGAGGAAAGGTGAGCCTGCCTTTTCCAAGGCGCGTAAGGAGAGCGAGCTTGCCTATTTCTAAGCAAGCCCGGGCTTATCCTATCAAAAACACTTGCTAACCTCTGAGGTCGATCCTCGAGTTCATAGTTCAGAAGGGAAGTTAAACGGGGCCTCATAGGGTCGTTCCAAGGCGTAATTAGTTGACGTATCGACCTCAACCTCCCTTTCCTAGGGGGCTTCCATCCTCCAGCAATTTGGCTTTGGACTTTTTCATCTTCATTGTAGTATCCTTGAGGGTCATGGAATGTTCAAGGACTGTGTATGGAGGAATTGGGTACCATCCTCACCCCGCATGTTCATTAGCATCTCATGCATGACTGTGTTCAGCTAGGTTATATTTCTCATGTTGGCAGTAATTGTGGATATTTCTCTAGTGAGCCTAGCTGCGAGCCTGCCTCCGCCTCTGGACCCATCTCGTCTATGTTGTGGGGGTCGTCGGCAAGCAGCCAGGACAACACTTGAGGGTTCCCCATCCTCAGGGTGTTTCCTCGTCCTATGAGGTGCACTTTCATCACCACTTGAACTCATTTTTCACAAACACTTTTATCAACTGAATTTTCCTTTTTTCTAGGATCAAATAAGTATTGGATTTTGGGACTTTCAACGGTTCTTTCTTCAAGAACTCTCATTTTTCAAGGATTGGAAGTTTCTAACGGTCCTTTCTTCAAGGACTCTCATTTTTCAAGGGTTAGAGCCTTTCTTGCCAGAATATTCCAAGCTAGCTTTTTCCCACAGGTGTTTTCGTGTCAAAATGAACCAACGGATATCAGGCCGACTCACGCCAAGTCAAGTACGATTTCGACGCATTCCTACCAAAATAACGGTGGTAGCAAGGAAAAAATGGATGCGGGGAGGGACTTTGCGGCGAAAGACAGAACTGTTCAAGCTCCGGTAGGTGAGACAAAAGCGATCACGCTAACAATGATCTCCGAACAGAAACCAAACTAATCTATGTAGTAACAAGCTGGAATATGTGGAAAGATAGATAAAAATGCGTATAGAAGTTGTTACAGTGTATGCCCAAATTTACAATCGATAAACATGTGAAGAATACAAGAAATATTCAACTAAGTGTTACAATCGATAAACATGTGAAGAATACAAGAAATATTCAACTAAGTGTTTGTATGAAATTCTTCAAAGTTCAAATGTATATTTCGAATATATGATTATACCAATTCCAATCAACCATCCGTGATTAATTACAAAGAGAATCTATTTATACTGCCTTGACCGACGTGGTGATCGTTGGATCAGAACCACGTGGCCTCATCTCCTGAATTGGGGCTTCACATCACTGTCTATTCATAATGTAATACATTGATAAAGGTTCAGCCGCCCTATACATTAGGCTGATACACCGGCAAACTTTATTAAAAGTGTTACATCAAACACTTCTAAGGGATCTTCAAATCTATCGCAAGAGACAGTGTCAACTTCATGAATTTCGGATGAGTTTGAGAGCCTCGGAGAGATCTTTAAATTAGCTCTCTAAGTGGAGAGCCTCAGCCCAAGTTATAGTACTTCGTCCTTGAGGTAGTGCCTCAATATGGACTCCGATTTTGTTTGATTTTTTCATACTTTGACCTCGTGAGTCTTCCTTTGACTTTCCGCATACATGGCTTACTACGTGGCACTTTTATTTTCATGAAAGCGGGTTCAAAGAAATCAAAATCTGAAACTAGCTATTACTAGTTTTTGAAGCCATGCGATCATCATTTTCCTCCCTTGTTAAAAAAATGAATATCATGTGATCGTATGCCTCATAAGCATATGCAATTGCATGGGCTTCTTCCCCGTCCATTTGATTTTGACTTTCCAATTTTGTTCCATTTCATTCATCCACATTTAGGTCCAATGATTGACATCCACATGGAAGTCCAGTGACTGGCTTATCAATTTTGAACAATACACTACAATACCTACAATACAAATATGAACGAAAACTCCAATTTCTGCAAGTAATAACAGTACAGATATGACTATTTTCATTACTATTTCTCATGTTGCAATACCTGAAACATGAATCATCATCTTCTTATAAACCTAAACACCATGGCTGCCAATGTATAATGGAAAAAGAAAGTCGAGATCTCTCCCCGACAAAGAGAGAACAAACTTCATATGAAGGACTCGACTACGATTTGAACTGATAGTAGTTTCATAATCGGTCATTCATAAGTGCCTCGAAGTTGTCATTTTATACTTTTGCAGGTGGATTAATTGGAGTCGGACAATGAAGAAAGACTATAAAGTTAGCAATTAGTAGAGTTGTTTGAGATAAAAAGAAAGTCTTTTGCTAGGTTCTCATATAGAAATATTACCATTTGTTCTCATTTAACAAAAGTTTAATCCTAATTTGTGCGGTTTGTGTTAGTCGACGTTTTATTGAGTGAGTGGAAAAAGTAGAGAGCTCATGTTTGCTACAATTACTTTCCAATTATATCAGTAGTTTGGCAACAATATTGCATAATTTTGAATACTAATTGCACCATTGTTATATAGAAATATATATGGCTAATAATGGAGGTGTTTCGTGGGTTTCGCCGCTAACAATTAAAAATGGATCAGACGATTTTATAAGGAACAGACCTCTTGAGACAATGTCCCAAAAAGGGGTGTTTTATTGACGAAGATTTACAATCGGAAACAAACAGAATGCCTCCAAGGGGCGCAAGCACACGAGTACTAAAAGAAGAATTTTAAAGTTAAACTAAGAAATTGAAATTACATATTCTCTGTTGAGAGTTTTTGCGAGGTCTATTTCCTATGT
>CAIGRF010026250.1:0-11940 GCA_903798235.1 Fraxinus ornus
AACAATTTGAAGGTTCTCAGCCCATGGAGAGAGAGTTTCACATGATTTAAGGACAGTGATGGAATCTTTCCATGAAGAGAGGACTACAAAAGTGAAGAAAGCTTCTGCTTTAGAGATGAGATTCCCATCTTCGAGTGCTTCTGTCATTTCTAGGAATTCTGATGCACATCTTAGTGGAGCTACATTATTAGGATTCAGAATAATTGGAAGACCGTAGCAAAACTTCAAAATAACTTCAAATGTTTCTGAACCGCCTGGAAATTTTTCAAGCTTGAGGTCACAACCTAAATTTGAATTTGGAGGCTGAAGTTCGATTCTGCCAAAGTAGCCACACCTGGAAACCAGTGGAAACTGTTTCAGGAGAAAATTGCTGAGGTAAGTATTGATTGAAGTTATCTTGTGAAAGCATAACTCAATGAATATTGCTGCAGCTTATTAATAAGAGTATAAGGCTTGAACTGACATGATAGAAAAGAAAACATTGTTAGAACTCCTGTTTCTCTCCATTTATTAATATGGGTTTGCAATTCTAGATCAGAATATACTACTGGCTATTTCGTTTGTCTTATTCTGGAATTCTTTCGAGCTTACTAACTTTTTTTTAGTATTAAATTTTTAGCTTAATCAAATTTGTGTTGTGACTTTTCATTCATTATATCTTGTTATGCATGATGCTCACTTCTGGAGGGACAGTAATGTCATTAAGCATTATATAGTGGAGAAGAGAACTACTAGAATAGGTTTAATCACATGAAAACTCCTTTGCTTTTATAATTCAACTATTCTAACTTCTTTGTAAAATTGGAAGGAGGACAATGCACTGAATATGCCAGCTGGCAATTCACGAGACGTAATATTGTTACTTATTTGAAGGATTGCTATCTTTGGAAGACAGAAGTAGCTATTATGCTAGAGATGACAAAAAAATTCGTTCAACCTAATACCAGTGGAGCCCACCTCGAATGGGGCGGGGATTACCCTCCTAACTGGGTAAACGGGGCGAGGACGAGGTGAGAGTCATTACCCCGAAACGGATACGGGGCGGGTATGGGAAACAAAGTTCTCGTCCCGTTTAAAATTTATTTCAAATTTAAGTTTTTTATCGAACAAAAATAATAAATTTATCATCATTTTAAAAAGAACATAATTTACTTTTAACAAATTAGTAAAAAATTAATAATATTTACTAACTACAGACATTAAAAAAATAAAAGCAAAAATTATAATAAATAAAAAATAAAAAGAAAAAATAAATGGGGCAATGGACTTGCCCCGATCCCGTCCCGCTTTAGTCGGGTATGGGAATGGGGCAGGTAACAAAAATACCCGACGAAACATGAGTGGGAATGATCGACCCATCCTATACCGCCCTGTTGCCATAACCTATCTGTTTTCATATATACTCTTCAACGGAGTAGAATAACTTTGTTGGGAGAATCTAACAATTAATCAAAGGATTGCTATGGTGAATTGTAGAAAGAGGTAGATCCATAGCTATTGGGACTGGACTCATATGAACCGGTCGAAACATGCCAGACTCGGGTAGTTCTATAGAAAATGGGTGACTCGCCGGGTTCGGGCCACGGTGCATAAGCAGCTATCAGTGAAAGACTCAAAAGTAACCCAAAAAAGTGCTGGATTTCTTGATCCCTTGACCATTGGCATGCTTCCACAGTTCCACTTAACCATGCCTTTGTATTTGCAATGAAAAAGATAAAAATGTAAAAAAGAAAATCAGAATACTAAAAACATGAAACTGATTTGATTCTACACATAATAACTCTGAGCCAATCATGTATAAGTAATACCTAGAAAAAAAACGTCTAATTCCGAAAGTTTGATAATAGTAAAGCACACATAAGAAGTTTCCTGTACTGAAACTGAAAAATTCTTACATACTACCATATGTTGCTACCAACTGATGTTGTTGTTGATGGTGGAGAAGATGATGTTAATGATGCATCCAGCCCCTTCTCGTCTAGACCTACCAAAATATCTGCCTCAACATCTTTACTTCCAGCAGTAGTTCCGGACATTGCATCCTGGTGAAACTCGTTCTCATTAGAAGAATCATCAAAAATGAAATCAATATTATCCTCGAAGCCTTTGTCATCAAACAATCCCAGCAACTCGTTTGGTTTATCAAGAGGAATGTTAGGAATTTGAAGCGAATTGAGGTCTAAGTCTAAGCATATGTCATCCCAAGGGTGGTGCTCGATATCCTTGGTGGGGTCCAGCATCAGCATTACATCCGAGCCGATGGAATCAATCAACTCTAACTTTGGGACACTTTGTTGAACCATTTGATTGAATTCCTCTTGTTGATGGTGTAGATGATTGATTGTTTCGTCTCCTTGCGTTTGAGGGATGAGCTCTCGAGTTTCTTGATTCATTTCTTGGACGTCTTCCTGTTTTACTTCAACCTCTGGTATGAATTTTTTCAACTTGTCTGTATATTGGCCAATGTCGAAGTTGGTAACAGCATTAGGCCCCCTGAACTCTATTGCTGCCATATCATATGCTGCTGCAGCTTCCTCTTGTGTGCCTTGAGAAAGAACCAAAACAATGTATACTTCAAGCATATAAATTGGAATCTTAATAATTCACAAACATTATAAATCATGTTTTCCATGCAAAGTAAGATGACGATAGCGACAACACAAAGAAATCTATAAGTGGTCCAAAGGGTTCTTTAGGTCTTTTACTACCTCGAACATTGATTTAGACAAGGCCAGATATATATAGATGCCGAACTTTGAACTCAAAAAGCTATGTTAGCTTAAAAAATTACGGTAAACAGATACTATCTGATATCATACAATCTACCTTACCAAACAATCCAAGCAATACATGAACCTCCTCGAGCGTTACTTAGGAGGATCAAGACGGAAAAGTTGATAACAAATATCTCAGAATTTATAAAATGATGGACTTGCCCTTTATAGTGATGGTAGCATAATGACTAGATCTGAAATTGAAATCTATAGCAAGTGTTTATATTATTATACAAACTAAACTGAACAATCTGATAAAAGAACTAAATATCTGACAATATCACGAGCCAAGATATTGAAGGAACTATAAATTAATTAAGATGAAATCTGCAGAATATTTTAATCTAATCAAGTTTCTCCTACTCTACTCATGTTACTAATTTCCGAGCCTAAGGTTGTAAAGTGGATTGAGTCGGTCTTAACTTATAGAGCCGAGACCTTGAAAGCCTGATCTCTGAGGACAGGATGCCACAGGTTTACTAGCAGGTCGAGCCAGATGCGGTCCACGAAATTTACTTGGCTCTTTAGGGGATTGGTTTTGGTCACTTGATGTCCAAATAAATAAAGTCAAATCTATAGAATAAGGGGGAATGTTTCAATTTTATAAAGAAAAACTATCCTTTTGTAAGGGCCTCAGAGATTGTCTAAGTCAAGATCTAAACCCAGTCAGCTTTTCTCATTTTACTCCTTTATTTATCATTATAAATACTATAGTTATAACATATGATTTATTACTTAAAAAGTTTATATGTTTGTGTAAAGGTAAAGCAGTAAAGACAAACATGTCGTTTGTAGTTTACTCGTATCTCATTTGATCCGTTCATGGCCAATTATCGCGTACAAGAGAGCCCATCAAACCTATATCGAACACGCCAATGATATATATCCGCACACAAATATAAGTACATTAGTAACATAACTTACTGTAGGTTCCCAAGTAGAGATATTTATTTCCAGAAACGCGTCCAATTCGAGCTTCCCACCGACCATTGTGGTGGTGCCTGTCAAATTCCAACAAAAAGAAATGGTCAAGCTTTTTTTTATTTTTCTGGTAGAAATATTTGATTTCAAAGAAAGTCACGTTTTTTCCACCCTCAGCACACCAAAAAAATCCCACAAACCCACCAAAAGAATGAACATAAAATTGGGTCCCACTCAACACATTTTGTGTGAAAAGCATGAAAAATAAAAGCACAGTAATCTAAATGTACTTGAATACAAAATTCACATGAAATATTTTGTTACCTTGCCACACCACGGTATTTAGAAACACCTCTCGAAAATCCACTACTTTGTCGTCGAAGTGACGCCAAGTGCTCTTCCTTGGTCAATCTTTGCATTTCCTCAATCTCAGTTGAGTACATCTCAAGCTGCATTGTCATTGAATGCTAATTAAAATTCGTTAAGTACACATGATTCTTTGAATAGACCCATTCGACTCACATGCAACATTGAGAATTCACTAAATTTGCATTCGTGCATTCAAACACGATGCACGAAGTAACGAATGTCAAATGTCAATTCAAATAAAACCATCGATAACAAATAATAAATCAAGTCGATTACCGGAAAATTCAGGGGAGTACCGGGACCCCAATACTTGAGGGCAGCTAGATCATACGTTCGAGCCGCAGATTCCTCATTGTCATATGCACCTACATTAAAATAATATCAACAATTAAACGCTAACTAGTATAATTGTTTAAATTTTCTTGACTAGAGTTCTGCATGCACAGAGAATTATATAATAAAAAACACAAAAAATCAATTAATCAAAAGTAGAACAGAAAATTAATTATAAGCAGCACTCACCTAAATAGACTGGGAAGCGGCAAATGCGTGGACATGGATCATCATCAAGAACACAACAGTCAATACAGTCAGAAAAACAAGAATTCAGAGGCAAATGACATGATTAATTATTGTAAAAGATATGATTAATAATTAAATTATGATTATAAATTAAAAAACTAAGATCACAGATCTCCTTGATTTCACTTGAATTTTTTATTATTAATTCAAAAAAGGAAAAAAAAAAATTAAAGATGCTAACTTTGTTTTCCTTTCTTGTTCTGTATGCCGTTCCATGTACTCTTATCCCACAGGTGTGCTTCAAACCTTCCTGTCCATCTGTGCCTGTAAGAAAATTAATTTTATTTTCAAAAATCAAAGATTAATATATAGAAATTGCATGCAAGTGAAAAATTCAGTTTATTAATTCCATCTATTCAAGTGTATGTATAGGTGTACATATATAAATTTAATTACCTGGTGACGCCTCTGAAAATGGAGCTTCTTGATTTAGTAGAAACAACAGAATCAGCAGCAGCGTTCTGAATTTTCTTGGCTCTGACATGTTTAGGCTTTGATTTTTTTTGGGTTTTTGGTGAATTGATGCAAGAAGAAGATGAAGAAGAAGATGAATAAGAATGTGGAGGAGGAGGAGGAGGAGGGGGCCTCTTCATTTTTGAAGCTCTCTCTCTCTCTAGACTCTACTATCTCTCTCTCTCTCTCTAGAGTGCAATGACACAGTAGAAAATGTTTGTGCTTAGAAGAGAGAGATGGGTGGGTTGGTGTAGAATCAACATAAAAGGCTTCTTTTCTGGTAAACTGAAGTTGTTTACCCAATAAAGTGTGTGGGTGTGTGTGAGAGGGCAAGAATGAATAGCTTTGGTTTAGTGTTTATATAAGAAAGGAAAAGGAACCAATATTTCAGTCGTGTTTGGTTTGCAATATTAGACGTCATAAACGATGAAACTAAAGTCAATAGAGTATTTAAGAGAATATTCGATGTGATGAACTGGATACTAATTAGCGGACAACGCAACGGACAAATTTATGTATGCGTTTTTGGATTATTTTTGTCCGTTCGAGCTTCCACAAATATCTAATGTGAACCTCCCTGACTCCCGGTATTATTTTTGTCTAGTCGAACATGCCAAGCGTGTAATAATGTGGGAATATTTATCTTAAATTTGTAGTTCACATATAAAGGGGACCCTTGAGGTAATGTTAAAGTTGGGGTAATTAAACCATGGTTAATCAAGAAGTGAACACTTGGCCAAAAGGCTCAAATCACAGCCATGCCACCAATTGCCTTGGTCGGTTTCGAAGGAATCTCTCTCTCTCGAAATTCAAATAAATTGAGGGAAAAAACCCAAAAAGATTAATTAAATTGTAGCTTTATAGGTGAAGAAGTGGTTAAATTGTCAGTAGATTCTGCCCGTAGAGATTAGAACTTAAGTATGCATTTGGAGCCTTATTACAATAAAATAACCTCAATTTTGTAGTAAATTACAGGTAGAACCACCCGTACCTGAGCTACAAATATAGAGGACAAGTCCCTTTTTTGTCCTGAAAGATGCATTACGAATATTACTATCTTATTCCAGTTCAGGAGATGAGCTTTGGTGAAACAAATGGCAAATTTGGGAGAAAATATTTTTTTCTTATTTTTGTCTTTTATTTTGAAGTCGACGCGTTCAATATATAGTGGGTGTTTCAAAAAAAGAAAAAAAAAATCAATATCTTTAGTCATGGTTATAAAAATCAATATCCGTTGTCATAGTTATAAAACTCGATCGGCCCGACCCCGCCGCCAGAAAATCGGTGGCCCGGATCCATAACTGGGTCAGACAAATTAATTTAATAAAAATGTATTTGACTCGGTCAAAATCAAATTTTGACTGAGTTAACCGGGGCTTTACATGGCCCGATTGACTGATTTGATTGAGTTTTGAAATTCTCTTACAAAACTTTTGGGTCCAATAACCTCTAAAAAAAATAATGAGTTGCTTACCACTTGAACATAAAGTGTTTTAGTATTACTTGTGTGTAATAACTTATATCTATTTAATGAATCATTTATAAGATTTATAAAAATATTCTTTTAAAAAACTTTGGTCCAGCATCTTACTTTATTTTATAAACCTAAATAAAAAATTTATACTATATTTTAATTTTGCTTCTAAAAAAATTATATATTTATACTTTATATTTTTTTGTAGGTTTTTATACAATGACCCGTTGCATTGTCCGGGCTTGTGTCCGGTTTGAGTCTGACAACTATGATATAAATATTTAATACTATTGNTTTATAACTTTTATAAAAAATATTATTTTAAAAACTTTGGTCTAACTTTATACATTATTTTATAGACCTAAATAATTAGTGAAAAATAAACTAAAAATCTTAATTTTGCCCCTAAAAAAAAATTTATACTCTATATTTTTTTGGAGGTTTTTATGCGAGACTCGTCGGTTGAATCACCGGGTCACTGGCTGAATCACTAACCCATTGACCCGCTGCATTGTTCGGGTCTGTTTCCGGGTCGAGTCTGACAACTATATCCGTAGTACCCCTAATTGAGAGGAGGGAGCAAGCAAATGTCTGAAAGATAATAATGGCAATTTATTATTTAATGTTTTTAATCTATTTCATTTAAAATTAGTTACGCGCTCGATTAACGACAATTGAGTTAATTGTCTCCATGATCACTGAATTTATGTCTATATCTTCGATTGTCTACTGAAGTTTAAAATATCGAGTTTTGATCATTAAACTTATCAAAATGTTGGACGTTACTCACTACCTTAATATCCGTTCCAAATCTTTAACGGAATTAGTGATGTGGTTAATGAAATGCACATATGGTGTCCGGTCACGTAGTTCACGTAGTTAGCAAATTGTCACATTTTCATTTGCTCACTTTGAAAAACGTTTTCGATTGTCCACTAAATTTTGAAAAACATCGTTAGTTGCTAACTAAATTTTAAGGTAGTCGAATTTTGGACACTAAACTTATAAAAATGACATTAATTTATTGTTCGTTAAAAAATATGTACCGCAGTCCCACGAGTGGCATAAAAATAATAAAGCAGACAAACAAGTCCGAATTGTCGATTTCACGAGAAATTATTACTCGATTACATAGTATTTAAATTTAGTTTTAACCTTCTTTGCAGAATTTTAAGTTACATTGATCATTTGTGTGTTTCATTGTAAAATCCATTAAACTAAATTTATTAAAATCCAAATTTTAATTAAATATATTGTGTGTTTCATTGTAAAATCCATTTAATTAAATTGTTTCGTTGCAAAAATCAAATATTAATTTAATTTTAACAATGAAACACACAATAAATTCGAATTGTTCAAATGATGAAAATAACTTTAACATTTTACAAAATTATGTTAAATCAAATTTAACTCTTATGTACTTGAGTAATCATTTCTCGTGGGATCGACAATTCGAACTCGTTTGTCCACTTTATTACTTTTAAGTGATTTGTATGATTGTGGTACATATTTTTTAACGAAGAATATATCAATGTCATTTTTATAAGTTTAGTGCCAAAATTCGACCACTTTAAAATTCAATGAGCAATCAAAGACGTTTTCCAAAATTTGGTGAGCAACTAAAGACATTTTTCAAAATTTAACGAGCAGTTGAATTTTTTTTAAAAAAAGTTTAGTGAGTAATAAAAAATGAGACATTTGTTAATAGCATGACGGGACATCTCATGTACATTTCGTTAGCCCATCACTAATTGCGTTAAAAATTTGGAATGGATGTTAAGGCGGTAAGTAGCGTCCAACATTTTGATAAATTTAGTGGTCAAAACTCGACATTTTAAACTTCAATGAGCAATCGAAGATATAGACATAAGTTCAGTGACCATTGTGACAATTAACTCACGTTAATTTGTGCAATAAATCTTAATAAAATTGAAGGTTGAAAAAAAAATTACTGTATTTAGAGATAAAAGTCTGTTAAAGTAAATTCATTAACATAATCTTTTAGTTATTTCTGAAAAATAGAATTATTGGAAATGAAAATTTATAAATTTAAGTGAATACCTAACTATGGGCTCCTTACAAAAAACGTTAATTAAATGGGAAATTAAACAATTTTTACTTTTTCTTTGATAAAGTTACTTTTTGACTTTTCAATATTTCTTAGTGACTGAAAAATATCATCCGTCCATAGCACTACAACAAATGCCCGAGTCAACAATAAAGTAAACATCCAAATCAAGCAATAATGGATTATGAACAGATAATTAATTATTTAAAGGGTCAAAATGAGGTGAAAGTATCTCCAATGAGGTTTTGATCACTAAAAAAACGAGAAAATTATTTGACAAGTGAAACCAAGAGTTACTAAGAAGCCCAACTGAGTGATAAATATTAAAATCGAATTAAAATTAAAGAAATTAGCTGTTATTATTGACTTTTATTAGACGAGTGAGATCCAATAACAATTATATTTTCAATTTTAATTGAATTTTGATCTATACCGAACACGCCCTAAGATTATCCATGTACATTTTCAATTCAGAAGTACGCTAGGAGAAACCAAGACTTAATAACATGCTGCAACTAAAGGTGGCAATCGAGCCGAGCGGCTCGTTGGCTCGTACTGTAGACGCCCACGGGCCGCTCGGACTCGTCAAAAAACGAGCCCAAGCACGAGCCGAGCAGGGGGCTCGGTGGACGAGCCGCTCNCGAGCCGAGCTCGCCCAATGCCCCACGAGCCGAGCCGAAGCTCGACTCGTGGGCAACGAGCCACGAGCTCGGCTCGTGCGAGCACAAGCCGAGCTCGTGTGGGCATGGGCCGAGCGGCTCGGCTCGGCCCGGCCCATTGCCACCCCTAGCTGCAACTGGTTCATCTTCTGTTTCTACAGGGAGATCGGACGGAACTTGATTACAAGAACTTCGCTTTAATTACTTTCCCACAAAATTTTCGGTACCCATTGGAGCGTGGGCGTGGGACTCGTATGAACTGATTAGATGTGGAAATCTCCAAAAGGCACGCCAAAACACTTTCGAGTTCCATCAGGCACACCTGTAAAACTCCCTTCAGTTTGAATACTGTACTTGTACATATGTACAAGTAGTTATAGAATGTTTTACGGATAGATGAGGTGTCAAAAAAAGAAATGAGAAGTTTTTTTTTATTTGGTTGAAAAAATTATGACTCAACCATATTTCACCGCATGATGTGTATGTACACCAATCTCTAAGTGATAATGTAAATGTAGCAAAACCACATTTGAACAAGGTATAAGTGAGCCAAAAAAAGTCAAAAGGAGGAAACTGAATTTCTCTGCTACATTTCTATTTAGTTAGAGAACACCCTGTCCATTGCAACCAAGTAAATTTTTTATTAGATCACCAGAGAAAAGGGGGAAGACAATATGGCACCACCACATAAAAGCAAACTCCCAGACTCTGTTCTGTTACTAAAGAAAACCCTGTCAAATAACACGATCTCAATGCGGCAAAGTAAATTGTACTCAATGGCACTGTAATATGTTTTTCTACCCTCTGATTCAATATCCTTGTGAATGTCTCTCCCAAAATGTTCGATATAACTTTTGATATCTTGATGAGTTTCAGCATTTTCTAATTGTTTATGAGCAAAAGAGAACCGATATTCTTGACTGCTTCTTGGCTCATCACTACTACAGTGGCTGTTAAAGCAGAGTTCTTAGAGTGATGCAGGAGCTGCAAGTTATTACCATGTAACTAAGAAATAATTTGAGAAGGAAACAATGTCCTGATTGATGATTTACACTGAGGATAAAATAACTATCATATTTCTCTTATGATTTTGTTTTCGTAATGAATTGTGAAAGACAGTTCCTTAAATTTCTTGAAAATGCTTCTTGGGAACACTAAATCTGGATCAGACACTGATTGAATGAACGTAATGCAGTGCGTAAAATGATGGTATAGTTTTTAGGATAGCATGCCTTTCTGATTTCTAACGTTAGGAACATTAAGTAGAAAGTTTTAGCAAACATTTCACACACAATAGTTACACTTTACTTGAGCCATCATTGCTCCCATCACAAGTCATTGCGAAGTTATTGACTAGCAACCCATGGAAATGCATAGCATTGAGTGAGTGATAATTTTATTAAACCAGAAACTATTAGCACAAAATAAATGGAAAATTTACAAGAGAGACCATAAGGAAAGAATGAAATATAATCTCATTATACCTTTTTGAATCACAAGCATATGTTTGTCTTTATCATAATGCTTGACTGATTGTCTTTGTCCATCTTTGGACTTGCTATTCATCTCCTGTATCTCACTTTCTGTATTGTGATAAATAGTTCATCATTAGTTTTTTCTACATACCATTTGCAGCAATAAGGGGACAGTTTACTCGGCTTGGGCATATAGAATTCCTGAATCCACCCGTGCTGCTGCTGGCACACCGCTTGTCCAAGTATGTCCTACACAGACAAAAGTAGCTATTCATAATCTTCTCAAGTATTTCTTTATGGTGGTTAATTATTCTTTCGGAACCAGATATTGTCCTTGTCTGATGGTGAGAGAATTACTTCCATTGTGCCAGTGAGTGAGTTTGAAGAAAACCAGTTTCTTATGATGCTCACTATGAATGGTTATATCAAGAAAGTTTCTATGAATTATTTCTCATCAATTAGGACAACGGGTATTACAGCTATTCAACTGGTATGGCTACTTCTTTTTCATTGATTTCATTTCAGCAACAGAAACTGATTCCGAGGAAGTTGAGGTTGCAGTAGCATAGAATATAAGCCGTTACAATTAGAATAGAAAAATGTTGTTAATTATGTTGTTTTTAGTCACACTATAATAGATTTAAATAGTTAATCCCCCTTATCCTTTTTTATTGTGTGATCTGTATCAAGTCACTCTTGTAACAATTTTTTCCTCAAAAACATGGTCTTCATTTATCAACGGGCTAATTACTTGAATGGTTATTGAACTTTTCCAAGTGTTACTACTTAATAATTGAATTTAAAAATGTATCTCAATTGTCATTCAACATCGTCAAATGTTGTCACTTCATAACTAAACTTAAAAATGTATTACAATGGTCACTGAACTATGCACCAATGTCGACTTGAGTGATGGATGGATAACACGGTGTATAGTTCAATGAACAGAAGAGGTCTTCACTTCATGTTCCTTTTCCCCTCCTGATTCAGCTTATATGTCATACTATACTATAGTTTTTGGTATTATATCTTGGAGATGTTCTTACTTAGACCACATTACAATAGAATGCTTATAACATTTAAGGAAAGCTACGCTATAACGTTACTTGAAACTTATCCTATACTTCAACAATAAAGTTCGTTATGATATTATTGTGTGCTTGCT
>CAIGRF010026314.1:14317-29958 GCA_903798235.1 Fraxinus ornus
TCCTAATCATGTCTATCATCAGTGATGAAGACTGTCTAGTGTTACAACTATTATTGCAATAATCTTTTATTAAAGTAACCTTAACTAGAAACATCCATGCTTTTACACCTTGTTTGTCATTTTCTCTCAAATTCATTATTTCTTTCCACCCATGGAACCACTTTATATATCTCTACTCTTTCATTAATTTTCCACCTCAACCCACATTTTCTTCCAATAAAACGAAACCAATTCCCTTGTAATACCCAACTTCATTTCAAGAACCAAAATTAGTAACTAATTCACGGATACAGATATTTGGTCAACAATTTAATTCCCCATTTTATCAGTTTGTCCATCATGATACTATCAAAAATTGTGAAGTAAACTTGGTCATGTGTAACACAAACAAATGTGTGAGAGCATAAGATTTATATTGTAAGGAAAGTGGATTAGATTAAGTCTCCATGAATGTCATACCTGATATTTTGCTTCAATGAAAATGCAATCTAATGAATAAGGTTGTTGGAGGCGAGCTATAATTCTTTGTCCAGTTGAAAGGTTCACCTAGAGCTCCACCTAGACCAAAATGAAGGAAGATTTTCAAATTAATCATGTAATTCGACAAATAATTCACATAATTGCACAAAATGTACAATAATATAATTAATTATCAATACTTCAAAATATTTAAGTTTTTCCACTCACAAGCTATTTACGGACCAAATCATTAAAAATCAAGACCAAATGATCAGATCAACAAGTAAAACAATAAATACCCCAACTGCATGATAAATTTCTTGCTCAAGTAACCAACAGATTTATGAAAGACTTTATTTATTTATTTACTATTTTGCAGAAACAATGCTGGCAAATATTCACCAAAATTAGAGTTCTCTGAAGACAAATTTGAGATCACTTTTGCCACAAACTACTTAGGTATTTGTCTTCTCATTCTCTACATTTATATTTCAACTTAAATCAATTAGATCCCTGTACTATAATTTTGTCACAATTTAGGCCACATCTATCAAATCCGTCACATTTAACATCAAACGCCGAAGTTGAAGCGGTTGTAACGTACTAATGGCTTCCCTTTATGGTTATCAAAAAATAGTTTAAAGAAGTGATACAGTTAAACTAGTTTTCCAAACTATAGTTTTCGACGGCCTCACGTAGGATGGCCATCTAGCATTAGACAAGGTGACAATATTGAACAAATTGACAAATTAAATTATAATAATTCAATTAACACATTAGTAGAGTGACCTGATTTCTCATCAGGTTAGTGATTGCAAATAAAATTAACACCCAAAAACATACAGATGTAGTTCTTAAAACTTACTTTTTTAAAAAGTTATGATTAAATTAGTAGAAAAGTAAGTTCTGTTAGTAAAAAAAGTAAAGATACCAAGATAGGATGTATAGACTATAGAGAAAATGTGAATCCATAGCTTTTTCAATAAACAAAAAAACGTGCCAAGTTATTTCAAAAATTAAATACCACATTATCGAAGTTATCACCGTATTAACCTCTTATCTAGTTCGACGGATATCATCTAAACCATATAAAAGGAGCAAGCGTGTCATACCAAGTGTACCAGCACATGGTTATCATGACAGGAAAAAAATTATCTTCATTGATTTATAAGTACGTCGTTGCATCTAAAAGATAAAATCTTTAAGAACCACACCGTCCATCAAAGAAACAGAAACCGTAAGCAGACTTCATATAATAGGGTGGGCCTAAATACTCGTATATATTTCAGCAATCATATGTGAAGATGTCAGTGATGACGTTTAATGCTTTCATCTGGGGGAGGAGGAATCTCTCAGCATCCGAAAATTACTTGAAACGAAGTACACTTTACCTTTTAATATCATTTAGTAAAAAAATATTGTTAGTAAATCAATATTGGAATATGCATATTTTACATCCAAGATAGGATGTATGACGACTGATATTCTTATCAAGTCAAGCACACAATACATAAAGATACCACCTCATATAGACATGGTTTATTGGTAATTCTTGCAGGTATAACGACACTCGTGCCTATTCCCAATCAAAACTAGCCAACACATTGCATGCCAAGGAATTATCAAGACAGCTCAAGGTAAAAAAAATGCATTAAAAAAAATCTTTTTTATTCGCTTAATCTCTAATCAGACCCTTAAATAATTCTCTCTACATATAAGCAGTATTACTGAAACAACCCTTTCAGCCACAAATTTGTCTATATCTATGAAGCAAAACAAGAAAAAAAACAATTTTTTCGGTGTCATCATAATGTTTCTGGGAATCTAACAGGCAAGAAAAGCAAATGTAACTATCAATGCAGTGCACCCAGGAATTGTAAAGACTGGAATTATCAGAGAATACAAAGGCTTTATCACAGGCATGCATTACCTTTGGAAGCTACTTTTGATCTATTTGTTTTGTTTTTTAGCATGTTTTGCAATCCAGCAGGGAAATTTAACTAAATCCACTGCTTTATTTTCAACTTCCAGATTCTTTGTTTTTTATGGGATCCAAATTGCTGAAATCAATATCACAGGTTTGTCTCTGCATATTTGTCACTCTGTGTAGCTAAAGATTCATTTAATAGATAAAACCGCTTTCGACCATGTTCGGTTGTGCTAAAACGTAAGTTTACAATTAACCATATAATTTTATGCCAACTAGGAATGGCCGTATACACTCCTAGTTGGTGAAATTTTCTACTATGTTACTCTATACGGGGGCTTAGTACAAAAAAAACATATTCTTACTAAAAGCAAGTAAAATTTATATGGCTGGTTCTGTCTATCTCTTTTCATTACTCTATATTTCATCTAAATTTTGTGTGTATGTGCTTCTTTTTATTTTATCAAATTTCGAATTTGGGGAAAATTTCCATAAACCCTAAAATCTAGTATCATTATTCAATAAGTAAATTTCATGCTTACCTCTAGGAATTGAGAAAGAAATTGAAGCTGTCGATTTTTCCCTTCCTTTTTCTTCTTCTCTTTTCTCTTTTTTTTTTCCTTTCCTTCATTTCCCTCTTTTTTTCTCTCTTCCACAAGGTCTCTGTCGTTAGCTGTGGCTTTTTTCCCAAAGAAAAGAAGATATAAAGTCAAAGAATGGATAGGTAAATTGCAAAGTTAAATCCCCATTTCCTTATCATATATTATTTAGTCCTCTTTTGCAATTATTTTTTGCAACGTTCGTCCGAACGTTGCAAATGAGTTATTTTTTGCAACGGTCGATTTTTTGCAACGGTCGTTCGACCGTTGCAAATGAGTTATTTTTTGCAACGGTCGTTCGACCGTTGCAAATGAGTTATTTTTTGCAACGGTCGTTCGACCGTTGCAAATGAGTTATTTTTTGCAACGGTCGTTCGACCGTTGCAAATGAGTTATTTTTTGCAACGGTCGTTCGACCGTTGCAAATGAGTTATTTTTTGCAACGGTCGTTCGACCGTTGCAAATGAGTTATTTTTTGCAACGGTCTTTCGACCGTTGCAAATGAGTTATTTTTTGCAACGGTCGTTCGACCGTTGCAAAAAAAATAAGGTTTTCGCAAGGGGCAATGACCGTTGCAAAAAACCCGAGATTTTTAAACTTTTGGCAACGATCACTGAACGTTGCAAAAGGCGGCAATAGCAACATGCATTTAAAAAATGTTGCCAAAACTCAATTATATTGATCAATGGCAACATTCAATTATAAGAATGTTGCTATAGACTTCTTTAGCAACATTCAAACAATGAATGTTGTCTTTTTCTTGTTGCAAAAAGCCATTTTTCTTGTAGTGTAAGTGTTTAAGGTAAGGGTGTTTTGACACTTTTGTAAGTAAAATAAAAATTATTTATTTTAGATTTGCATTTAACGTGTTATTGTGTTACTCATGAGAGAATGGAAGCACCCTTTGGTGTTTCAAATAAGAGATGAAGAGATGATTTACGACACATGAAATGGGTTATTAAAACCCGAGAGTAAACGGACTGATTGATCACCGGTTCGCTTTGCAGAATTAACGGTGACACAAATAACCAAAGTTGCATTTCTAAAAATATATATTTTTTACCATTTATTGAAGCATTTCCTACTGAGTATTACTTGTGATACTCACTCCTACAAAATTTACATGTAAAATGAAGGCAGAGCAAGGGTTTGGCATGATGGCAAGTGCTCAACGATTGAAATGCTTTTAACTTTCTAGTAAAATTTTCATTTGTGTAATTTTTTTTATGAATAATTAGACAGCACTTTTAAAATGTTTAACTTTCTGTTTCGCGTAGTTTTATATATATTGCATGTCAACTATAATTTAGAAACATTGGAAAGATTATTCATGAAGTTTATTTATTGCTGGATTGAATTTCAGATTCTGTTCTCCTATTTAAAAATGGTATAACTTAGGCTACAATGCATGTTTTAGAGTGATATTAGTGGGGTTTGAAAGGACTGAGTCTTTTAATAGGTGTATTTGGAATTTCACTAAAATATTATTTAGAGAAAAAATTATGTCCATTTTGGTAGACTGCGTCAAGTCAGGTTCGAGTTTTCTGTCCAAGATAGTCGAACAATATTTTCATATTTTAAACATTATCATCGAGACTCCAATTTTTTATATGATGTACGTATATGAATTTTATAGTCTCAGTTAAAATTTCATAATTTTTAGTCGACGTTTACTAGGCCAAACATATTTTTCTTTTCGCTACTGTGCAACCGAAGTTGCTGAATTTTCTCAAGGTGTTTTTCAAAAATCAAATTACACCATAATTTTCTAAAGTCTAAATGGACATATATCTTCGATTATAATTTTTATATGTTTCAAAATCCAAAATTTTCTTATTTACAATTTGTTTTGTTTAGCATTAAAGAGGTCAAACAAAGAGCAAATTTTTTTTTTTTTTTAACGCTTCGAGTTCCGAGAATTTACGGCGTTACACAAATTGATGATTTGTATGCATTAATTAAACAAATCCAATTGTATAAGAAAATTGTACATGAAATATTTGATGTAATAAAAACATTTACACTGTCAAACACGCCCCAAAAGTACAAAAGTGATGACACACAATTCGTTTGAAAGAAGATGGGAGAATGCACAATGTCATAAAACAATGGTCCAGTTTTTCTACTGCACTTATGGAATTGGAAGCAATGTTACATAGCCCAAATTGACTGCATATATACATAATTCGATCACATTAATGAATAAAAAAACTCAAATTTTTCAAGAGGAAGTACAAACTAGAGAAGAACTCTCTATAAAGTGCATTTTGGTAAAAGACGAATGAGAGAATGCCATCATCTGATGATGTCAGGTCTATTAACTTCCCTCTTAGGTTTGGACTTGCTAACTCTCTTTGGTACTCAGGTTTCAATGCATACATCTTCACAGAAAAGAGTCCATTAGTTTTTGGTCCTGAGACAAATGTATTTTATGCTAATATTAGTTATTAATAAATGAAAAATTTATTACATGCACTAGAGGTTTTGAGTAGGAATATATTTAATGGTATTTGCATACTTAATAAAACAAGAAACATGTAGTGTACTTTCAAATTGAGCTAGTTTTGGTTATCAAACCCGACTACAATAATCTAAAGATACAATCATATTTATTATATATTATAAAGACGTGATCATACCTTCATTTTGCACATGTGAAGTCCACACTGATGCTGTAGTTGCTTGAAGTACAAAACTGAACTATTAACACTCCAGTCTTGTTTACCCAAAACAAAACCTAATCAACACGAATTAGTGTCTTGACGAGAATTCATACTACACAAGGCATTTTTCGCAGTCAATTAAAGTACAAAAAAGAAAATCAGGAACAAAAACCTAAAAATTATGTTATAGAGAATCAATGAACATATGTGGAACTACTTAAGTATTGAATCATCCATTTTGTAGAAGAATAATGAAGAGACTCAGAGCTCCTATGATTGAAGCAGCAGTTCAAGGAGTAACAAAATCATTACCATGTCTTGCAATGTTTTCCTTGAGAACAAAAAAGCCATCCATTTCATCAAACAAACTTGAAACCACTATTAAAATACTGAATACCATGTGGGCTGGAAATAGATCCACTTATATATGTAATAAATCAAGGAAATATACCTTCATCAAAGAAGTCTAATACTGCTCTTTGGCGAAACAAGAATACTTCCCATGACTTGACTATGGGTTCAAAATTCTTGTGTAGGTTTGTATAAGGTCAAATTATCAATATACACTTTCTCAATCCAATCCTTCCAACAATCTCCTCCCAGTGGCAAGTGATGCACATTTGCAATTGGGTCTATTGTTGCAATCTTCCCTACTGCTACAACTTCCTCATCCTCAAACATGTACCAATGCAATAGTTGACACCTTACATTTTTCATGTGCAGCACCTCCTTGAACACCACTTCCTTGATGTGACTACAAATTCACTGTAAGAATAAAATATTCCTTTTTTAAATTAGTATGCTATAATCTAAATTTATATTGAATAAAATATTTAATAATGTAGGATACAAAAACTCGAGGAGTAAAAGCATGTGAACTCATATCCTCCATATTCTGTAAATGGTGTAACTCTAAATCCAAGTCCCCTAACTCTTCCATGACGTTCAAGACCTAAAATTCGAGCAACGGCATCATCGCGGATAGAATCTTCTGCGTATCAAAAATTGATTGGGCACAATCTTCAATCCTTTTTTGCACTAATGGAACTCAAATTTATACTACCAAGTGATAAATGTAATAAACCCATTATTCTTAGTTGAAGGTTGATATAATATACGTACCAATGTGTCAACAATTGCTTCATTTATTAGTTTCCCATCATTCCTAAGATGTCCACGAGTCTATATTCTAGTTCTTAAACATTTTATATATAGATTCTTTTTTCTCTACAATACAATAAAAATATAATAATTACATATACTAGAATGAGACAATTCAAGCCAGAAGATTAGATATGTTTGTAATTTTACCATTTCATGAGCAATACGTGGATAATCCTTTCGACTTATAATGTGGAGAAGATTTTGATTAGTTCTCATGTTGCTAAACTTGGAACTTTTTTTCTATTAAGAAAACCAAAAAGTATAAAACAACAATAATTATAAAAAGTTTAAGCTTTAAGCTTTATATGCAAATATACTTACATGAAAGTCAGCAGAAAAAGTATCTTCGACAAATTTTTCCCGGACTCATTCAAATTTAACATTATTTAGTCTAAGGAGGGCAATAGTGCTTGCTCTATCCACATATGATTCGACTTGAGTTCTGATTTGTTTTCTGAGCCTTAATTTAAATGTCTTTCAATACTTTCCCATACATTGCGTTGTTATTATTTTTTTTTTATATAGCAATCACTCACATTGAACATTTGTGCACAAACATAAAGTAAAGACTTAAAAAAATAATGTCATTAAGAAGGAAAAATATAACGTCATAATCTTAAAAAGTAGATCAAAAATATACCTGTACGAAATTCTTGAGTTCCATATTTTTCTTTCCATCCACCGAATGCTAATATTTAATTATAACATGGACATGTTCTCGTATCATAGCTCCAACTATGCTAGCAAATTTATAATAATCAATAATTATGAATATTGTTGATCATCTAGCACTTAATTTTATGATCTATAATTTTAATTGATTATAATGACTTTCCTAAAAGTTTAATTTTTTTATCACATGATTTGTAAAGGATTCTCTCTCCTATTTAACTATCTTTTTATTTTCATTTCAATAAAAAAAAATTATATACTAATGACAAGTCATGTTATTTATTTGAGATTAGACAAATTAAGTTATTCAATTGGTATTTGTAAGATTAACTTTTATTTAAAGTTTATCAATGTTTTAACTAATCAATTTTCAAGGTAAAAATATTATGACATCCATAATTTTATCAACTTTAATCACACATTTCATTAATATTATCAAAATTTGCCAAAAATCTTATCAATTTTTTTTTCCTCACAATTCCGTAAACTTTTTAAACTCTATTATCATTTTGAGACGGAGGAAAGAGAAATTTCAATATATTTTTTTTGCTGAAGAGGAGCTGTAATTATGTCTACATGGGTGTGTGTGAGTATGTGTTTTGTTGAACAGTTTGTTTAAAACTAAATTTGAAAACGATATCCTTCGAGGAATGTACAATTGAAAATGAGGGAAATATGCGAGAGTGATAATAATTTTGGAATTTTTTTTTTTTTAGAAAAATCTAATACCAAACGAACCCTAACAAGTTAGTACAATTTCTATAGAATACATTTTCTTTTTTCGGTAACTGCCACTTAAAAGTAGGGGGAAAAATCATATTTTTCTTGCTAAGATTTATTTTATTAAATTGTGATATCGTAAAAATTCTTTCAAACTATTTGTTTGATCATCATCAATATCAATAGGATAAAAATCGGATAGCAGCTATACACATGAAAGTTATCTATTTTATATCAGACAAAATATAAAATTTATGTTCCGAAAAATTAAATTTGTGATTGATAAGGTTTAAACAAAATTATCCCATTTACAATACTTTAGGACGAGATTCAATACTTTGTTGATCAAATCAATAATTATAAAAACCAAAATGAAACTAAATTTTTCCACGTGTATAGAAGGAAATAAAGTTGCAGTTCAACTAACAAACGAGGGAATCTCAATTCAAGGATATAAGGAGTTTTGTTCAATAATTTCCTTCATGTGAGGAAAAAGTAGCATAGTTCGAAATATGACTATGGTATAACTGGTAAAAAAAATTGATGGACTTTCAATCAACAATTCACAGGTCGAATATAGCAATATATATATATAAGCAAAAGTATTGAAACATACTTACTCTAAACAGATTCTATAAAGAAGTGATTGACTACGCATAGAAGATATTATATGCATAGGCGAGGAGTTCAAAAACTACTATTATGATAAAAATACATTCCATAAACATTGTCTTCTTCTGAAGAATCTCTTAAAGAAAACGAATATTGTGCTGCAATGGAAAACAAAAACATCAACCATAACAATTATTTACATCAAAAGGAAAATATATCAAGTGTACAAAGTCTTCGATAACGTAATACCTCGATAAACTTAAACTTAAAATCAAGACTAGCAAATTTTTGAGTCAAATCAAATTTATCTCGAAGATACACCTAAATCTTAGCATATTCAGTATCCTTCCAAGCTACATCGATTTGAACAAATTAGGAAATGCACTATTAGCAGGAAAACCTATAGAATGTAAAAGCAAATGACAAAAACATGACATGCGATGGTACTTTGGAGTGAATACTATCTTCGATACTAATGCATGACTATTTTATAAAGATATTAATAAAATAGACACAAATATCTTATCACTTCAATTACATAACATTGAGCATTTCTAATGGCTAACGAATTTAACCTAATAAGACCCCTATGTTGTTGTTCTATCTTCTAACTTCCTTGTATTCTATTCAAAAGAGTAATGAAATGCCCAACACACATTTTCATGTTTCCTTCTGAAAATAGGAAATATTCAGTTTACCAAACTAAAGCATGACCGTAAATCTATTTCCATTCCCTTTATTTAATATTCCCCTTGATGGAAGCTGTACCGAGAAAAATGTGTATTATACCAAATAAAGACATAAATATTCCTGATTAGGTCACAAGGCAAGAAATTCTGACCTAAACCAAGGTCTGAGTTTTGATCGTCTACTTGTTTAATAGGTTAGCAAACACAATGATGTTATATTTACTCATTAGCAAGATTTACGTGACTGCGATCGGTTCTACACGATCAATTTGGACGTGGCAGTCTAGAAGTTTTATAAAAGAATACAAAGTTGATTGTAGAGTTTGGTTAGTGACTCACAATGCTATTACTGGTTATTATAGACATTCACAAAAAGTAAAGATATGTTTAAAGCACTTCCATGAAAGTATTACCTTTCAAAAAGACCCAACTTAAAAATAATATCAGTAAGATGAGAATTCCCTCTTTCGACTAATTGATAGACCTTTTTTCGCTTCATTTTCAAAATTCAAGTTCCCTCCATCCCATGATTGATGTCATAATTCTGCAACGATTTCATAAGAGCACATATACAACGAAACGAGATAACCAATAAAGTTGCATTGTTATATAAGTGAAACATGGAAATTGATAGGATATCACCTGATGGACATAATAGTCAATAGTAATACTTTAACTGAGAACACTACCAATGATGCGAATCCTCTCAATATTGAAGTACCGTAGCATTATGTAATCTGACCCACGTTGCACCAATGTGTTCAAAGTTGAGTTCTCTCTTAACTCGTACTCTACTTTTTTGAGATGCAATTCAAAAATTCATCACATTGCGAGGAAAGACAAATGACCAAGAGTGTACATTGAAATGTTTTTAGTTCCAATGATTGGACAATGCGAAATCTCCATTTTTTAGTGAAGAGCAAAATATTGATATAACGATTGTTCAAGAGAATATATAATTTAATTTTTTACCACACGATGAAGAATGTGTGATGCTTTTGTTGTAGGGTTAATTTGAGGACTTTGGTGGAGCAACAAAAACATAACTTTATTATTCCTTCATCTCCAATGACAAATTATGTGGTTCTGGGATTTGGAAACTTGAACATTTGAGAATGCAAGTTTCATTTTTCTTTCTATTTACGTTAATATTTTTGGCAAGCAATTTTTATTTTTTATTAATTTATATGTCATCGATGTATTATTTAACAATGTATAAGGATGTCATCATATATTTGATTTAGATACAAACAGTTTAAAGAGTATACTTGTCATGTTGTTAACCGTCTGGATGTTCTTTTCTCTAGATTAGTAAGCATTCATTTGTACGGAGCACATTAATATTAAAGATATTGCACGTAGTATTTCTTTAGGTAAAACATGATTGAATGTATTTGATATTATACATAACATATCCTTTTAAATGTGTAATGTCATTTCACGGTTTGGGTGTTAATTTAAGTGGGAGTGATTGTTGTTACATGGTAGTTTTTCAATCTGGATCGATTCTCTTACTCAACATCCTAGATCATGAGGTTGATGGATATTTGAAAATTGTTACAAGACACGCTTCAGGGTTGCTCTCTGAGATGAGAAAGGACGGTATGTTCTATATTCTGGTCTTAGATTTATGCAAAACCTCCGTCGTAATTTTGATCATAATGGGTGTGTTTGACACCCATTTCAGAGAAAAATTTGATTTGGAATAGTGATTAGTGGAAGAATGTGTGGTTAAAAAGTAAGGAGAATTTTTGAGGTTATGTATAATATATTATTTTATTAATAAAATGTGTGGTTGAAATGAAGAAAGAGAAAAAAAACGAGAACGAGAAAAAAGTGGATGTCAAACAAAACAAAATATGTGTTTCATACATTCAAAACTTAAACTTGAAAATGTGTGTTGAGCATTTCATTACTCTTTTGAATAGAATACAAGGAAGTTAGAAGATGGAACAACAACATAAGGGTCTTATTAGGTTAAATTCGTTAGCCATTAGAAATGCCCAATGTTATGTAATTGAAGTGGTAAGATATTTGTGTCTATTTTATGAATATCTTTATAAAATAGTCATGCATTAGTATTCACTCCAAAGTATCATCGCATGTCATGTTTTTGTCATAATTAAAATAATACATACCAAACATATAAAATTATATAATACTATATATTTGTCTGACACCCATTTTGGAGAAGAATTTGATTTGGAATAGTGATTAATGGAAGAATGTGTAGTTAAAAAGTAAGGAGAATTTTTGAGGTTATGTGTAATATTATTTTATTAATAAAATGTGTGGTTGAGCGCGCAAGCTGGCCCGGACATCCACGGTTATCAAAAAAAAAAAAAATGTGTGGTTGAAATGAAAAAAGAGAAAAAAAAATGAAAACGAGAACGAGAAAAAAGTGGATGTCAAACAAGGGCAATATCTATCATTCGCAAATTTTTGATAAGAAGGCTTTGAAGTTTTATATTTCTTACTTTCAAAACAAAACAAGATATGTGTTTCATACATTCAAAATTGACATTTCTCTCCATTCCAAGAGAATTAGAAAGTTGATGTTGTACATTTTATTGAGATCCTTCTCATTGGATTCATGACTTAGTATGATAAATGACAATTGACAATCACAGAAAAATGTCTAATCAGATACTGAATAGTTTACCTCGGTGTTATTAGGAATTTAGCTCAATTATGTATCTGGATTTTGGAATCAAATACGTGTTTTATTTGGTAAATCTTGATGCATATTTTCTTTAAAATTTATAAGCATACGATGCACATAGTTTGTGTGTCACTCCTGATCATTTGTCTCTCATTGTAATGTGATGAATTTTTGAATTGCTTCTGAAAAATAGTGTAAGAGTTAAGAAATAACTCAACTTTAAACACATTGGTGCTAAATGGGTCAGATTACATAATGCTACAATACCTCAATATTGAGAGGATCCACATTATTGGTAGTGTTCTCAGTAAAAATACTACTCTTAACTACTATGTCTATCAGGTAGGTATCTTATTAACTTTCATGTTTCACCTATATGACAATGCAACTTTATTTGTTATATCTCGTTCTGCTGTATATATGCTCTTTCAGGTTGATGAAATCGTTGCAAAATTTTATAACATCAATCATGGGATAGAGGAAACTGAAACTTTGAAAATGAAGCGAAAAAAGGTCTATCAATTAGTTGGAAGGGCAAATTCCCATCTTACTGATATTATTCTTAAGTTGGGTCTTTTTGAAAGGTAATATTTTACGGAAGTGCTTTAAACAAATTTTTACTGATTTGTGAATATCTGTAATAACCAGTAATAGCACTGTCGCAATCACTAACCAAACTCTACAATCAACCTTGTATTCTTTTATAAAACTTCTAGACTGCCACATCCAAATTGATGGTGTAGAATTGATCACAGTCACGTAAATCTTGCAAATGGGTAAATATAAGATCAAATAACATCATTGTGTTTGCCAACCCACCTGTATGCATGGAAGATCCAAGTATGATAACCAAGCAATGCTCGTTAAGTGTTAGTAATACAAGACTCTGAAAGATTTATTTTGGGATTACATTTATATGATGATTGGGAGATGGAGTCCATGACACATAAAAAAGAATCATAAGGATATACTGAATAAGAAAAGAACTGGTTGCCACAATTGGACAGACATCAAAATGAAACCATGGAAGGGATATGAGATGCCCATGTTCTCACATAAAATGAGGGGAGAAAATCTAAGAAAGCTATTAAACAGGTAGTCGACCAAAACTCAAACCTTGGTTTCTTGCCTTGTGACCAAGTCAAGAATATTTATGCTTTTATTTGGGTGTAATATACATTTTCTTGGTAGAGCTTCCATCAAGAGTAATATTAGATGAAGGGAACGAAAATGTAATTGAAATGATAAGATATTTTTGTCTATTTTTATGAATATCTTTATAAAATTGTCATTCATTTTATCAAGGATAGTATTCACTCCAAAGTTCCATCGTATGCCATGTATACTTTTTTAGTCGTTTACTTTTACATTCTATAGGTTTTCCTGATAATAGTATATTTCCTAATTTATTGAGATCGGATGTAGCTTGGAAGGATGCCGAATATGCCAAGATTTGGGAGTATCTCCGAGATGAATTTGATTTGACTCAAAGATTTGCCAGTCTTGATTTTAAGTTTAAATTTGTCGAGGTATTACGTTTTCGGAGACTTTGTATACTTGATATGATTTCCTTTTGATGCAAATGATTGTTATGGTTGATGTTTTTGTTTTCCATTGCAACATGATATTCATTTTCTTCAAGAGATTCTTCAGAGGAAGACAATGTTTATGGAATGTATTTTCATCTTCATAGTAATTTATGAACTCCTCGCATATGCCTATGATATCTTCTACGCGTAGTCAAATCACTTCTTTATAGAACCTACTTCTAGTAAGTTGCCGATACTTTTGCTTATATAAATATATTGCTATATCCGACATGTAAATTGTAGACTGAAAATCCATCAGGTTTTTTTTTGTTACCAGTTATACCATAGCCGTATTTGGTTGACAGCAAGCTTGCGAAGATCTGAGTTCAATTGACCAGGGAATCAAAGGCAGCAAGTCATACCACTCATAGTAGCAGAGATGAGATGGTTCAGGTCACCAACTGGTCAAGAAAAATCCACAAAGAAATGAAGACCAGAAACCTTCTATGAAAATAATGAACTATGATAGACTAGAAAATCCATGGGGCTCACATCTGTGTAACTAAGAATCTGAGAATGAAGTAAAAGTATAAATCAAGCACAACATACTATATAATCCTGAAAGCATTAAATCATCTAACATTGAGGAAAAATGATCTTTCAGGCAACCTATGATCTTTCAGGTAAATCTTGATGCATATTTTCTTTAAAATTTATAAGCAAACGATAACACAGTTTGTGTGTCACTCCTGGTCATTTGTCTCTCCTCGCAATGTGATGAATTTTTGAATTGCTTCTGAAAAATAGTGTACGAGTTAAGAGAGAGCTCAACTTTGAACACATTGGTGCAAAATGAGTCAGATTACATAATGTTACAATATTTCAATATTAAGAAGATCAGCATCATTGGTAATGTTCTCAGTAAAAGTACTACTCTCTACTACTATGTCTATCATGTAAGTATCTTATCAACTTACATGTTTCACCTATATGACAATGCAACTTTATTGGTTATATCACGTTCTGCTGTATATACTCTTTCAGGTTGATAGAATCGTTGCAGAATTTTATGACATCAATCATGGGATGGAGGGAACTGAAACTTTGAAAATGAAGCGAAAAAATGCATATCAATTAGTCGAAAGGGAAAATTCTCATCTTACTGATATTATTCTTAAATTAGGTCTTTTTGAAAGGTAATTCTTTCATAGAAGTGCTTCAAACAGATTTTTACTTATTTGTGAATGCTTATAAAAACCAGTAATAGCACTATAGCAGTTACTAACCAAACTCTACAATCAACCTTATATTCTTTTATAAAACTTCTAGAATGTCACATCCAAATTGATGGTGTAGAATTGATTACAGTCATGTAAACCTTGCAAATGAGTAAATATAGGATCAAATAACATCATTGTGTTTGCCAACCTACCTCGTATGCATGGAAGATTCAAGTATGATAACCAAGCAAGGTTCTTTAAGTGTTAGCAATACAAGACTCTGAAAAGTTTATTTTGGGATTACGTTTACATGATGATTGGAAGATGGAGTCCATGACACATAAAAAGCATCATAAGGATGTACTGGAGAAAAAACTGACTGGTTGCAACAGTTGAATAGACATCAAAATGCAACCATTGAAGGGATACAAGATGTCCATGTTTTCACTGAAAATGAGGGGGGAATCTAAGAAAGCTATTAAACAGGTAGTCGATCAAAACTCAAACTTTGATTTGGGTCAGAATTTCTTACCTTGTGACCCAGTCAGGTATATTTATGCTTTTACTTGGGTTACATTTTCTTGGTACAATTTCCATCATTCTGACCTTTTTTTTTTAACAATAGAAACAAATTTCATAACCAATTGTGAAAAAAATTCATTTTAATGGACAATTTTCATGTAAAACAAAGTCAAACGAATACTAAACTTTGATGAAAAATAATT
>CAIGRF010026370.1:16310-26339 GCA_903798235.1 Fraxinus ornus
AAAAAAAAAAAAAAAAAAAAAACTCCTTTTGACTCAATCAATGTTTTCCTTTAACTAAGCTAAGTGTTAATGATGAAGATGACCCCCAAACTGAATTGAAATGTGCATACAACTAATGTGACCTATAAATCAAGAAAAAAACTACATGCGATGTACAAAAGCAAAATAAATGAAAGGGTTAGGAAATTAGATTGCCTCCCAACAAGCGCTTAATTTATAATCTTTAGCTAGATTGTGTGGAGGGACTGATCATGGTAATTCATGCTGGAAACTTGCATCCTTACACCTTACACCTTTCAATTTTTAGCTTTACATCCTCATTTTACCCTCCAAACCTTGAGCTCTCTATTTTCCTCTCGAGCAAGGCTCCCTAGACGTTTAAGTTTTGTTTCATTTGACCCTTGTTGAATTTCTTCAGCAACAGAGTTGGCTTCCTCCTAGACTAATGATTGCTTTGGTGGATTATGTAATTTAAAGATCTTATGTGCGTCCTCCACCTTTACAATCAGCCCACTCTTCTCTATGTCAATCAAAGTGCGACTTGTTGCTAAAAAGGGGCAACCTAATATAATTGGCATATCGGGGTCATCTTCGAGGTCCATAACAAGGAAGTCCGCGGGGAATATCAGCTTTCCAACTGTGATGAGCACATCCTCAACTTTGCCCCATGGATACCTGATGCTCCTATCTGCCAGTTGCAGCTTCACATTCGATCTTTTGACTTCCCAACCCCTAGTTTCTTGAAAGTAGACAAATGCATTAAGTTTACACTTGTACCTGTATCACATAAAGCTTTAAAATGAAATCATTTGCCTAGTAAAATAGGTAAAGTGAAATTCCATAGGTCCTTGAGTTTTTACGGTAATTTATTTTGCAGCCTTACACTGCTCTCATCGGTCAATGCCACTTCTTCCCAGTCTCGAAGTGTTATTTTCTTAGATATCATGTCTTTCAGGAACTTTGCATACATCGGGATCTGTTGGATTACATTGATGAATGTAATGTTGATGTAGAGCTTTTTCGGCATATCCAAGAACTTCTTGAATTGATCATCGAGCTTTCTCTTTTGCAATCTTTGTGGAAAAGGTAGTAATGACACAGATTCTTTAGTAGGAGCGGTTTCCTTAACCTTTAGATCTTCTGATGCTCTTTTTGTCTCTACTTCTTTATTTTGCTCAGATTCCTTCAATTGCTCCTCAACCGTAATATGTACCTTTTGTTTTGTAGCAACTGGTCTCTTTATATTAATCTCTGGCATTTGAACTCCACTTATCGTCTCAATCTGTTTTTCCTCCACAACCTTCACTGCCATTACCTGCTGTTTAGGATTGTCTCAGTGTCTCTGGGCAATTGTCCCATTTGATTTTCCAAGTTCTTGATGGCAACTCCCTGAACTTGCAATGTTTTATCTGTTCTTTGCATGTGTTGGGTAGATATCTCCGCCAATTTAGTAACAAGATCTTCTAACGAAGATTTATTTTTAGTTTGCTGAAAACCTGGTGGTGCAGTTTGCTGTGGCGCAATCTGAACTCATTGATTGTTACTCCACCGAAAACTTGGATGATTTCTCCAGCCTGGATAATAGGTGTTAGGATTTGGATTGTGTTTTTGCCTTTGAAAATTATGAGTGTAGTTCACATCCTTCACTGTCTGAACAAAAAGAGACCTTGCATTACAATCAACACGCTCGTTGTTCCCTCCATAATGTTTTCATTTCGGCCCCATTGTCTGGGCTGTGTTCATCTGATCTACCTTTTGTGTCAATGATGCCAACTGTGCTGAAATTTCTGTCAAAGAATTAACTTTGAATAATACCCCAGCAACTCCTTTCAGTAGGCCAAAGTGCAATGGTGAATGCCAGATCCTCCATGATTTGGTAGACTTGATCCGCGATTCTTTTTTTGATAGAACTATTGCATGCAGAGACTACATTAGCCATGCTTATCGGATTCAGACTAATGTAGAAGTACTGCACCTGAAGCCATTTCTGTAATCTATGTTGTGGACATTGTTAGAATAGACCCTTATATCGTTCCCAAGCCTCTGGATAGCATTCTGAGTCCAGTTATTAGAATGTGGTAATATCGTCCCTCAGCTTTGCAATCCTTTCTGCCAAAAATATTTGCTAAGGAATTCTGACTCAATTGGTTCCATGCAGCGATGTTCTGAGGTGAATAAGTGTCTAACTATTCTCGGCCGAGTCCCTCAATGTGTATGGGAAAAGCCTCTATTGGACACGCCTGAATATTCGATAGTTGCACACATATCTAAAAATCTTGATATATGAGTGTTGAGATTCCCCGTAGCTCTCCCAAAGAATTGTAGCGCATTTTGGAACATGTTGATCACATCAATCCTCAGGTGGAAGTTTGCATGACCAAATGTTGGATATACTATGCTGGACTGGCTTTCCACTACCTGTGGAACCATATACTCCCCATTAGCCTTGCATTTTCATTAGCTGCAGCCACATTCGGTTGTGCTGCTTCCAAATTAGCCTCGATAACTATTTGATTCTGATTTTCCTCTGTCATGCCTTCCTCTTTCTGTTTTTGGTGTGTGCCATTCTTCTGAGAATTAATAGATTGAAATGCAAGGGAGCGGAGTAACGAAAAATAGTGGAAAATAATATTTGAAGTGCTGTTATTTGTAGTTTTGTTAAATTATTAAAATACTTAAAAAAGGAAAGAAGAAAGACAGACCTGAAAATAACACAAGCTCACCATATTATACCTCACAGACTCGTTAATACCTCTTTAATGAGGTTCAATTTGTTTGCTCTACTTTTTCAGGTTGCTCAATTTGTCTTGAAATGTGATGGAATTGCATATTTTAATCTTTCAGGTGTTGCTCTAGTTCTCTGCCAGACAGATCCCGTGCTCAGTGATGGCCAGTGTGGAGGAGAGCAATCCCGACAAGCTGTTCTTGATGGAATCAGGAAGAAGTTTGTTGAGAGCATTGTAAGAGAGCACGAAGATGATGATGGATCTTCAAGTGATTAATTAAGTTTTAAAGTTTTTTTTTGGTAGCATGAACTATTTGCCTCCCTTCTGATCAGATGTCAGTGACATGTTTATATTATTTTGTGAATTGTCAATCGTTAGAATTTTAAAGATTTCTGGGGTGGATGGCTGTCCATCTGTGAGCAGTGGACCTTTGTACGCAAAATATTCAGCAATTGAATTTCCAAACATTCTTCAGTTTATAACAAAAATTGTTCAAATATTTGATTAAGGCCCTGTTTGAACCAAATTATTATAGAATGAGAATGAAAAATATAGTCGTTATTGAGACCACACAAGAAATAGAAAATTTAAATGTTGATGTGATGGATAACTATCATATTTTTCATTTTAATGAGAAAATAATTTGGCTCAAACAGGCCTAAGTCTTGAAAAAACAGCTAATGAAATGTTCATTACAATTAAACACCATATCATCAAAGTGAAACCGAATCAAGAAGTTCTTATCTTCAACGAACGCATACTACACCCTTTAATATTGAACTGTATCTACTACATACAATGCATGGAAGTCAATCATCGAGCATTTTTTCCATTTTTTTCTTCAGAAGTTTATGGAAGTCTTCTTCTGAGAGAGACAACAACTGGTTCAGTAGTAACTTGACTCCACATTTTCTCATAATTTCATATCGAGGTTTGATCCTGTCTTCTAAACTGTAACCAAAATACTGCGGAAACTTGACTAACTCGGATCTTGGATAGTCCATGGTCAAGAAAAATCCCCATTTCGATATCAAGTTGTCCGGCAAGCTAAAAGTATACAATGCTCCATATCTTGAGATCATAGTTGCAATATCCCTCAAACTATACCCCCTTTCGAGGAAAAACTCTGTCACGGGCTTCAAATTAGCCTCGATGCTAAGACCAAATGTTTGAGGAGATCGATGAAGAAGTACAGCAACATCAACCTCCAACGAACGGAAATACTCAGCAGTTGGTCTCAACTTATCCTCCACACTGTAACTTACAATATTTGGGCAGCGTGTGAGAACCTTACCCACATTCTCGGCTGAGAGTCCCATCTCATAGAGAAAATCCACAGTTGCTTTTAGTTTTTGTCTGCTGTAAGTGAGAAGAGGTGGAAAGCGATAGATAACTTTTGCCCACTGTCTTTTATCCACACCTAAATCCTCAAGAAATGCCATGGTGGGGATCAGATTTTCAGTGAGACTAATTCCACAAAGCTGAGGTCTTTTGGTTAGGATGGTGGGTATGTCTGATTTTGGCACGCCTAGATCAAGAAGAAATTCAACAACTGGCTTGATTTTCCCCTCCAAACTATAGTAGGCAAAAGCGGGGAACTTGCGTATCACTTCCCTGATAGCCTCAAGTTCCATGCCGAGATCAACAAGGTAGACAATGTGTGAAGGTAGCTTCCCAGTTGGGCTGATGTCACTAACTCGAGCCAAGGCTATTAACTTCCTCGAGTCAGGAGCAACGGAAGGAGAAACTGATGCAACTGAAGTTTCTATTACAGTTTGATTCTGAACATTTTCTTCTGATCTTTCCTCAACAGGTGGTCCTGGAAAGTTTTCCACAACATCTACCAAAATGCCTCCGAACTCCTCAAGGAGCGTCTCAAGGTATGGAATGAGAGCTTCCCGGATCTCAAGAGTCGAAAGTTCCCGACCTATGCCAAGAAATATTTGTGAGGTTGACAATGGAATTCAAAAGAAAGTTATTGCTTTCAAGTGTACTATATGGGGAGAAACGAAATTAGAACCCAAACCTACTAAGTAGCGAGACTTGTGAATGGAATGGAGCCGTAAAACTAGATGATCAACAAAAGCATCTGACTTGTTGATAGTTCTTGCTGCCACCACATTACTTAAACCCTGTTTCTTCAAGAACAAGGTTAGGACAGCCTTGGCTTCTTCCTTCTCTGCAGCCAACAAAGTCGGAGAAACCACCCTTAAGCTGAATTTTCCTTCTATTCCAGAATCACCTGTCAATCAATCAAGAAAAATACAAGCTCATTTTGGAAAAAAATGGTAAAAACCTGCATGCACATTGGGTATTTTAAGAGTTTTAATAGCTTACTGTACTTTGCTTGGCAAAAGAAAACCTTCTGGGGAAAAGAGACTCTGGTCCTGCATATATTCATGGACACAAAGTCAGATATAACACAATACATCAGTATTAGATGTCCGACAGCCATTTTTTTACACCACTGATTCTTATAAATATTTCACAATTTCGACAATTTCACACCAACTGATATTAGGCTAGTTTATATTCTTTCGGTTCAACAGATACGAACCTCAAGGCTGGTTAATTATATATTAGCATGGAGCAGTTCCAATTCAATTACTTGCCCTTAACATGACAGTTAAGGTGCAAAATTATGAATACCGTAGGAGGCAAGGCGATTATAATCAGCATTTTCAGCGTCAAAGTTTAAAGGAAATATAGAGGGGGTACATTTTTGCATATATTTGAAAAGAAAAAAAATTATATTTCGGAACTGTCAATATTCTGCTTTTATAGCTGAAAGCTTATCATCTGACTTTTGAAATTTTTTAATTTCATTTTTTTGTCTGGTATGTGACCATTACGATAGTGAAGTCAACCTATCAATTAGGTCCCCTGCTAATAGTACTATAAATGTCCAAGATTTCAAAGTAATATTACAAATGAATTTCTCTGTTTTCCAATTTAGTATAAAGCAGATATTGTGCAGCCAATATAATGTACATCGTCATAGTTCAGATGTACAAAGACCTCTTTTTTAATTGTATTGTTCGATTGTTACTATGCATAACTTCTACTAAAAACTTGTAGAATTTAATGGGAAAAAGGAAATAAAAGATTTCTTTGGGCAATGGTATTAAAATCAATGCATAGGAAATCAGAATGAAACTGGTAAAGAAATATAAAATTGCATAGAAGATATCCACTTTTCAGAAACAGCCTGAAGTGGTTAATTAGAGGAAACGTTACGTTGGAACTTTTATACTCAATTCTGATGGTTGTCTATGTTAAAACACCAAGCTCAATTGATGAAGGACCAGCAGCAACCAATGCTAGCTAATGGGAATCTGGATCAGCAGGAAGAAAGCCATAGTTTGGAGCATACAAACGTGAATGATGACAGAGGATGGAAGAATTCTGCAAGTGGAGCAAATAGGACCACTTTTTGTTAGAATATTTATGGTTATGTAATTCTTTTTCTATAGCCAATTAGATTTATTTTGTATAGCAAATAGCATAGATTTTCTTCCTAGATTCTTCTCACTGACTGTATATATATCTCATAATGCTGTACAAATTTAATACAACAGATTTTTAGTGGACTCATCATTTCATCATCTCTCTGTTCTGTACTGCTCTATTGCTTTTAGTTTGATTTGTTACATGGCATCAGAGCCTTGGCTATGGCTGATGTTCATAGCACTATGATAGACTCAACAAATCCAAATCCAAATCCAAATGATGATCAAAATGCCTACACAAATCCAACACCATGCTTCCATCCTGTTCCAAATCCTAATGACCCCTGCAGCCCTTATTACATTAGTGGTAATGATAGTTCTGGAGCAATTCTATGAAGAGAGCCCTCCTAATCAAAAACAAACTCGGCTTCATTGATGGGAGCCTATCTGAGCCAACAGATCCCAACGGCTTCTTGATGAAACATTGGCTCCGATGCAATGACATAGTGATTGCTTGGTTAAAAAACACCATGTCCATTGATGTCAAGTCCTGCACATTGTATGCTGACACAACTCGAGAACTTTGGCTGGATCTAGAACGTCAACTAGTACAGCAAAATGCCACACGAATTTATGAGGTAAAACAAGTCATTGCTACTTTGATGCAAAATCAGGATATTTTAAGTGTTTACTTCTCAAAATACAAGACTCTCCTTGATGAATTAATGAACTATGAATCGATTCCTAACTCTACCTGTGGAGGATTGAAACCTGTTAGTGAGAATCAGCAAAGAGATTGGGTAATGAGGTTTTTAATGGGTTTGAATGATTCATACAAAGCACTCAAGGCCAAGATTTTATTAATTAAGCCTTTTCCTACTCTCAATGAGGTGTACTCTATAATCCAATAAGAAGAAAAGAGGAGACAAATTTCAGCACACCTCTCTATACTTGATTCAATGGCACTAGCAACCACAGGGACTTTCAGTGATGCAATGAAGCATAATGGAACGAACCAAAGGAATTATTATTGTACCTTCTGCAAGGTTCATGGACATTCAATAGAAAGATGCTTCAAGGCTAATCCCAACAAACCATTTTGCAGTCATTGCTATATGGGAGGACATTGGACAAATGTTTCAAAATCCATGGGTATCCTCCTAGACACAAACTACATAGAAAGGAAAACTCCTCATCAAATCAGGTATACTTGCAGGGACAGGAAAATGTTGGGAATAGCAATCAGGTGACATTCACTCAAGAGCAGCATGCACAGCTCCTAGCTCTACTCAAGTCACAAATTGTTCAATGCCTCACAGCATCAACTTCTGCATGCACACAAATCCCAAAAATCTCTAGTATCTCCCCTTACCTATATGCATATGACAACAAATTTAACAAGAATCCTGATACACCGTGGATAATAGACACAGGAGAAACATAGCACATGGTTTGTTCCACTTCCTTCTTCAACACCAGCACATTCTTAATGTTGCAAGAGCCTTAAAGTCTCAAAGTTCCATGCCAATGAGATACTAGAATGATTGCATTCTTTCTGCAGTGTACCTTATAAACAGGACACCTTCACCCTTGTTAAACAACAAAACACCATTTGAAATCCTTTTCAAACACAAACCAAACTATGCACACCTTAAGGTCTTTGGATGCCTTGCTTTTGTCTCAACCTTAACTAATCACATAAGCAAGTTTGAACCAAGAGCCAAAATGTGCATGTTTCTGGGTTATCCTTTTGGAATAAAAGGATACAAACTCCTTGATCTTGAAACTATAAGAGTGTTCATTTCAAGAAATGTAGTGTTTTATGAAGACAATTTTCCTTACAATAGCAGCAGTACATCTGAGGGAACAAATCCATTACAACCTGATCCTATTAGTACAGATTTTCATACTTACATTCCTCCTACAACTACTTGTAATGAAGTAGAGGCAATAGAACCAGAAACCAATCATATAAATTCCTCTCCAATTCATGAGGCAAGGCAGATAATCATCCTACAAGATCATCTTTCCCAAATTCTCAAGAGCAAGAACCAGAACCATCTCACAGTACCATAAATAGCCATCCTTTACCTTGTAGGTCTTCGAGGGCCAAGAAACCCCCTGCTTACGGCAAGCCTCATTTCCTCCATCACAAAAGTTGGATGAGCAGAAGGACCTTACCATTTCAGGTAGTGCTTTTCCTCTTAATACCACCTTATCATATCATGGACTTTCTAATAAGCACAAAAATTTTGTTGCATCTATATCCTCACACACTGAACCTAACATATACCAAGAAGCCCTTACCTCACCTGATTGGTGTGAAGCCATGAATGCTGAAATTACTGCTCTTGAAATGATTTAACACTTGGACTATAGCAGATCTTCCATCTGGTAAGAAGCCTGTTGGATGCAAGTGGGTGTATAAATTAAAGTATAAGGCTGATTGGAGTATGGAAAAGTATAAGACCAGACTTGTGACGAAGACATATACACAATAAGAGGGCCTAAATTATCATGAAACATTTTCACCTGTAGCTAAAATGATGACTATTAGAACTCTACTTACAGTAGCAATTGTGAAAGGATGGCATTTACATCAATTTGATGTAAACAATGCATTCCTACATGGAGATTTAAATGATGAGGTATATATGGAGGTGCCCCCTGGACAACCTATTGTAGGTGATTCAAAGGTGTGTAAGATACTCAAAAGTTTGTATGGGCTTAACAAACATCTTAGCAATGGTACTCCAAACTCTCAACCTTTATCAATGGGGATGGATTCACTCAATCAAAGGTGGGCTACAGCCTATTTACAAAGTCTACCGAGATTTCCGTCATTGGTATCCTTGTTTATGTGGATGATATAATTGTGGTGAATAATAGCGTGAACAGTATTGATTCCCTCAAGAGGTTACTTGACGAGAAATTTAAGATCAAATACTTAGGAACACTGAAATACTTCTTGAGAATAGAAGTAGCAAGGTTCGATATGGGCATCTATATCTATCAATGAAAGTATGCTTTAGACATACAATCTGATTCACGAACAATAGGATGTACACTAGCCAGAGTACCTTTGGATCAGAATATAATAAGGTATTGTGTTCTTATTGGACCTTCTTTGATACACCAAACCCAATTTTCCATGAGAGAACAAAGCACATAGAACTGGATTGCCACCTAATATGCGACAAGGTTCAAGAAGGAAGTGTGATTACTAAGCATCTTAGTAGTAACTCTCAAATTGCTGATATCTTGACTAAAGCCTTACGTTCGTTTCAATTTTATCAACATATGAACAAGATGAGAGTCGTTGACATCCACTCTCCATCTTGCAGGGATGTTAAAACACAAAACTCAATTGATGAAGGACCAGCAACAACCAATGATAGCTAATGGGAATCTGGATTAGCAGGAAGAAAGCCATAGTTTGGAGGATACAAACATGAATGATGACAAAGGATAGAAGAATTCTGCAAGTGGAGCAAATAGCACCACTTTCTGTTAGAATATTTATAGTTATGTGATTCTTTTTCTATAGCCAATTAGATTTATTTTGTATAGCAAATAGCATAGATTTTAGGGTTGGACAAAAGTCATGAACCGAACCGGACCGAACCCGAACCGAGCGATTCTTCATAAGTTAAATACTCGAACGGGTACTCGAATCGAGAACCGATGGGTTTGGGTCGGGTCTCGGATCTAGACCAAGAACCGAAGAATCGAATAAGAACCGAAACTAAATAATTTTTTTTTTTTTTTATTGAATTAATTAAATTATTTTATTTTTTCTAAATAAATTAACAACTTAATTAAATAAATCAAATCGTTTCATAACTTTAATTTTA